>QKQZ01047192.1:0-11511 GCA_003595255.1 Solenopsis fugax
TTTTTCTGACACCTGCGGTGTAAATCCCCCCGCGGCGTAAATACCGCAGTTACCCTATATTTTATTAAATAATCAGCGTGTTACGTGCATATAGGCTTTTTTTTTAAAGAAAAATGAGTAAGCTGACGTGACAAGCAGTCTAATACGATTGTAGGCAAGTAAATGGCATGTAAATTTCTATCCGAGATACCGTAGAACAAAATTTGTTATAAATAAATAAATTTTTTCCTTCATACGTTGAGAGAATCGGAAGGAGAGTTTGCGAATCTATTGAGACGTGCACATCCGTTAAATCTTCTATTTCACTCTTAAACAAATTGCAGTAACTAAACGAAACACGTGGACTGCATAACAATTGGATGGATTTTGTTTTGTGTTTTGTAGGCAGAGCCAGGTAGTAGGTACGGCAGCCCATTCCCACAGTCATCACGGGCATCCGGCCCATCTAAGTCCCGGCGGCAGTGGCGGCGGTAGGAGTCCCGCCGGCGGGCCTGTGATAGGAAGTGCCCAGCATTTGGGACAGCCTCTCTACCAAGAATACGCTCACGTACGCTCGAGAGCCCACGCAGTGCCGCCTCCTGTATATGTTACCGCGGCTCCGTCGCAGGCTGCTACCGCTATCCAGCAGCAACAAGTGCCCGCGTATCAGGGATTCACACCCGGGTGGGTAACTAAAGAACTAGCTGATACACGCATGCTTTGTAACGTTAAATGTATATCATCTGTAACTCTAAAGTAGACTTACGATTGAAAGTTTTTTCTTTCGTAAACGTTATATTTTGTGGCATGTATTAATAAGTCAAACCGCGAATTTTTACAGGAATTGATGTTTACTTTTTACATTTTCCGATATACGCCTTAATTTTTTAAACTTAGCACAGAAAAAAAATTAGTATCAAATTAATATTTTACTTAATAATCATCGTTTCATTCAAATTTAAGATTGTTAAACTCTTTAAGGATTTTATATGAAACGATGATTGTTAATTTCGAACAAATTTTTTTCTGTATGAATCTTTTAATCAATGCTCACATTGCCGAAAATTACATCAGATATACATCAAGTCATTTTCAACTTGTGTCTTTTAAGCTTGTGAGGAAGGATATTTTTCTTTATCGTAAAATAAATTTAAAGGAGGTAGAATTTGCATTGTAATAATATATGCATATAATTTGTTTTATTCGTTTGAACGACTTTCGTTGCGAATTTTTTATCCGATAATAAACATTGAGATCCTACCGATAAAAATGTAGAATTTGTTAGAGAGAATGTAGAATTTTGTCAAAGC
The DNA here is from genome assembly GCA_003595255.1 of Solenopsis fugax. NCBI lineage: Eukaryota > Metazoa > Arthropoda > Insecta > Hymenoptera > Formicidae > Solenopsis > Solenopsis fugax. Next base: position 1,290 of record QKQZ01047192.1, read on the forward strand.
TAATCGTTTTTCCCATTTCCTAAGTTTATTCCTATGATATATGCTTGTGGATCCGACAATCTATACTATAAGAAAAAACTATAATTTTCTTTTTTAGAGCTTTATGGAGACTTTCTAATGTGCGTTATCCCGTTTTTTACAGCTCGTCTCCATTAACGTTGTATGATTCTAGTCGAGCATTACCACCGCCAGCTCATCACAGCTCGGCCAGACCGTTACTGGCGAGTCACGCAGCACATCCAATGCCTGCGCATATGCAGCCTACCGCCGTTTATGGATTGGCCCCGATTTCGCCAGCCAAACACCAGTATCAACCTTCCAGTTTATGGTTTACCGAATAAGTTTCTCGTTAAGCTATGGATGAGAGTTGTGTACGAACAAAATAATGAGTAATTGTACGATTTTCTGGGAACTTACGAATCGCCTGCGTGTCAATCAATGAACGTATAATTAATCAAACGTATAACGGAAGAAAAAAAGTGCAAATTTTTCTCGATTTTTATGCATCTGGCCAGTAAGTAAAGTGGGTAGAAAGCGTCCGACTCGTTGCTATTTGCGAAATACGATCAGTAAGCATGAATACACAGACGAATTCACGATCGAGTAAGTTTGCCGGAAAGGAGCAGAGAGCAGGAGTTAAGGCGTTATTAAGGCAAAAATTTTGACAATCCGTCCTATATGTAAGCAGCGACCACTTCCTTTCGACCGCTTTCTTAGGAAGTGAGACGCGAGATCACGCCGATCACGGTCAATGTAACTAGATCTCTTTGTATATGTTTATTACATCTTTTATGTGTTCAAAACAATTCCATCATCTTAAACGGTCCTTAAATGATCAATAATATTGTTAAAATTATATCGCACTGTTATTGACGTTTTCCTCCAGACAATTCAATATAACTCTCAATCAAATTATACAATAATTTAATTAATTCTGAAAGCCAAAACGATTCATGGCTTGCATCAAAATGAATTGGCACCTTTTTGCGCAGTATCCAGACAGATCAATATTTTACAATATATTTCAAAAAACTTTTGATTGACGTATTATATTGAATAAATCATCAATATAGTCTATAAACGGTCAATAATTTTATGCAATATCAAATTGTGGAATAATATTGACCGTCTGAGGACAATTTTGTTAGGAGCAAAGGAATCGAGAGAGAAAGACTATCTACTACTACTACTTTGACACTTGATTATACGTGAATTGATTTTTCATGAAATTTCTTATCTGGCATATTTTTTTCTTCCTTTTTTTTTCAATTCCAAGAAACACATGCATCTCGACATATGCGGCTTGCTTTAATTTCGTAAGTTTCCAGAGACACTGAAATTTTATTACGGAAAACGGTAGAGTTTATAAGGACATTGTACAGACCAAAATTTTCTATCGAATTGTCCCGATCTGTTTAACGCTCATACGCATGATTTCTCTCTCTCTATTGTACATACATATATACATATATATACATATATATGGAACTCTGACATGTGATTTAAACAGATCGGGAACGTTAAATATCGACGATAGACGAGATATGCACGTAGTGACAGTGCTGATCCACGTTCGCGTGGAACTGTTATTAACGAACATCCTTCATATGCGATTTAATAGTAGTGATTTAATTTAAATGTGTAGGAGAGTCTGCATTTCTTTATGTGATATGTCGTAGGGACATATCGCGTGCGAGTATCTTGGTTTTTAATGCTCCTTAACAAAATCATTTTAGCGGACTGGTAGGTTTTTCTCTGATTGTTGTAGTAGCGTTACTTTCGTTCTTACTCGTGGAAATTTCCAATTACATTAAGAATATCGCTAAGGGATGTAGCGCTCTATAATCGTTTACGATATTTTATTCATAACGGGCACTCAAGACTAACGAGGTAGCCACAATTATTCTTTGTAGTTTGTAGCGTGTTATTCAAGTATACGTTAAAACACATACACACTTACACGTACATACGTACATGTACACATGTCCGCATTATTTAGTTATATCGCATATTTCGAACTTCTTCGAGTAGGATTATTCGGGTTGTCGTAGGTGTAGAAGTACTCGTCAGAGATAAGCATGGAATTTAGGAATCGAATCACGAATTTATTAAGGTGATTGCACGACATCCGAATCAACAAAAGCTTTGACGTGCCTTTTTTGGAACAGTTTCATTATTTATTATCTATGTATTATTACTTTATATCATCTTCATGCATTCACATCTTGTCATTTTCATTATCATTGTGCTCGTTGTCATTTCCATTATCATTGCTAACCGTCATTGTTCTTATGCTTAACATTTTGTTCTGAATTGTATAAATAACATATTACAGGCAATATGCCTTAGGCTTGTGGTTTTGAAACGCGAAATTATGTGACCACAATTTTGAAGAATTCATAAATTGTACATAAGTTTAACGACTTTTCGTTGATTTTTTTTTATTAACGCTTTGCATTTTGGCAAAAGGAAAATATACAAATTAACTGCACGAATCAGTGAAGAATAGAGAGAAAAGTGAACAAGTGATGGTTTTTGTTTTTAGAGTAAATCTTTTCCTGAATGCTGAAAGGGGAAAGAAAGAGAGAAAAAGAGAAGCATTCTGTGAAAAAATATATGCCAAACAGCAATAAAGTATCATAATGAGTCTTACGATAAAGAATTTCTCGCGGATATCACCAAACTCGTATATTATTTTTATTTCTTTTTTCGCATATTTAGATGTAATAATGATATATGGAAGAGGAGGATGGGAGAAATTCTATTTATAGATAGTTTTCATAAAACAAATTCTCGCAAATACATTTTTGTCGTTCAATCATGTTCTTCCTTGTTGCACACATTTTTCGAATTACAGTTCAACATCTCACATCAATAGTTTTTCACTCTAGTTTATTATTCTCAGGCGGTATCGATAGACGCGGTACGCACACATACAGTTCTTCAGGTACCGACGTCTAGTTATACGCAGCTGCTAATACATGTATTTCGTGATTTAATGGAATAACGCTTATAGGCATTGTTTCGCTAATTCTATTAATATAAATGTATAGAAAGTTTGTAAACAATAATATTCGGCGTATATGGGATTCAATTGCGGTATGTTGTTTAGAATGATTCACGTCCAGAGTTTAATTAGAGATATTTTACACGTAGAGTGAGAGAGTGGAAAAGAGCGAGCGAGAGCGTGTGAGAAAAAGAGAAAGAGAGAGTGAGAGAGAAAAACGGAAATTATAGAATATATAGATATATGAAGATATACAAGTGTAGCGTAGGTGTAACGGAGTTTTAAATATGTTACCGGTATCATTGAGGAGAGAGCTCTTTACGCGATACAATAAGTAAGCGACAAAACGATATACAGCTGCAATTTAACTATATTTAACTTATAGAGCAGGGCCGTTATGGCTATCGGGTCCATGATAGCCTCGCAAATCTCTCGAGTGCCTTTATATCGAGAGGCATCGGATGAATCGACGTAATCTAACGATGCCGAACGCAGCTTCGGCAAAAACAACCCTAAACTTCTTCGTTTCTTCTTCTTCTTCTTTGTTTCATACAGTTTACGCAGTTTTCACTCCCCTTGTCTTAATATCGAGCGATTTGCCCTGTCGTATACGCATCAATACGTTTGTACACTCTCTGTACGAAGAAACAAAAAAAAAAGAAATATTTAACCAACTCGATGTGCCTGTTTAACGAATAATCGTATTTACATTGGGTAATTAACTGTAATGGGGAAAAAAAGAGAGAGATAAGTAGAGAGGGAAGTCCGTTCTTTTTCTTCAGACATAGACTGAGCGCGCTATGGCGCGTCAGTATCGGTATCAAGTTTCGCAATTATTGTAGTAAACCGTTTGGTATCTACCTCTCGGTTTCGGTGTAGCGGACCGGTCCGCGCCCAATTGTACATATACAATACATACATACATACATACATGCTTCCACATATGACAGTAGAGATACTCGCGTTGCATGGAAAAATGGAAAAATGGAAAAAGAAACTACCGTAAGAACCGTCCTCCGCATGAGAATCGTGGGAGGATAAACACGAGTCATATCCTTAGGTTTCATCTCCCAACACGTCGAACGTGCACAAGCACGTAGGACAAGTAGTCATACCACGCGATAGAGATAAGTTTCATCACCCCCCTCTACTTTCACCCCCGCATTTAGGTTCGCGCATATTGCTAAATAGCGATAATTTTAGTCATGTTTTCTTCATGAGCAGGTCTTGACTGATGATGGAGAGATTTCGAGAGACCGAGAAAATCGGATTCGGCGGATGTTTGTAGTCATTTAACATTATTATTTTTGTCAAGCATCCACGTGGAAGACACGTGGTGGTAAATAGGATGGTGGATGGGCGGGAAACATATCGACATGTTTTAAGGGTACAAAACGCGCACGGACCACTTATTTAGGTCGACCTGATTTTCGTATTGTATCGATATGTTGTCTAGGAGTTTCTGGGAGTCAATCGTCGGTCAATGCGTGCTCTGAGTCATTGTTAACTCACTCGTGGTCATTTTAACGCATACATTACACAATGTAAATAAGAAAAAGAAACACACACACACACACACACACACACACACACACATAATAAATTACCTAAGTAAAAAGAAGTAGAGACGCTATAAAACGCTGTGTGGAAAGTTAAGTAAAAGATACCGTAACTGTCAATGGTTCTATATAGTTGTGATATTTTATTATAATGCTGATAGTCGTGCGCAGTTAACTTTTGAATGGGTTCTCTCGCGTGCCCGACCATTTTATATATACATATATATACACACACATATATATATATATATATCGCGAGATATAAAGTATGTAGGAGTATCCTAATCTTAATACATTGATTATACGTGAGAGGGAGATTGTACGTTGCTGCAGTAAAAATAATTCACGACGACCGATAAGGCGATATAACACGCGAGATTCTTTTTTTCAGTTCCGAAGTCTAAGCTATATCGCATAACTTTCACGGATGTTTTCTCTTGTCATTTTCTTCAAGTAGTCTTCGGAATATCACCTAAAATGTATAAAAAATTTAACTGTTTCGTGGTTTAAAGACGCTAACATGTGTTTCATGTTAAGATTGTGTGACTGATAAATTTTCTCGTGAATCAGATTTATATATTAATCGTATACTTGATACCAATCTCTTCTAGAGAAACGAGAATAAAGTTAATTATTTATCCGCTTGCGCACACGCGCAATTGTAACGTTTACTCCTTTCATTAGTATAACGCATATTAAAGAATAGGTATTTAGTTCTTTTAATCGTTTCTGAAATATGTACATATGTTTTTTCTTATTGCATCCGTGGTGGGGGAGTGATATATTAGTCTTAGGTGTAGTGCCTAAAAGTGATGAGATTGTATGTCCGATAATAAGATTTATTTAATGTAGAATCTCCAAGTCACACTTTTCCGCGCCGGTAGAGAAAAAAATTCACTGGATCGCGAACAATCGCCCGAGAACTGAGGCTTGATGAAACTATTTGATTAGAAATATCAGTAGTTTCAATATTAACGAACTCATCGATGAGGAGCGGAACAAGGGCGATAGGCCGCGCGATCAGTTCTTTCTTTTGTGTACGGGCCGCGGATTATTTATGAAATGATACAAAATCGCGGGGAACGCTTGGGTGTGCTTAGCGGAAAGCGCGTGGCAAGATATTCGTGTAAATACAGTGAAACGTAAAGAAAAATGAAAAAAAGAATATAGGATAGGACGGGGGCAGGCTTATGATTTCCTTGTGGACTATAATATTCATCGCGTTGTACGGACAGTTTTTCGTATAAAAATTATATTATCATTGTAAACAAAGTAACACTGACTCTTTCACAAGAGATATAGATATGTAGCTATATATAAAGTATAGGAAAGAATAACATATTTTTGGAGTTAATAGAAGATTGATATTGTACCATGCTCCGTAAGTTATTGAACGTTTCTCTTTCTTAGGTTCTCGGTCTCTATTTGCTAGATTGTTCGTCGTAATCGGACCACATTTACAAGTATAGGCAATTGTTAGCTAGACTTCAGCCAGTTTCGCCGACAAATCGAGTCTATTATCAAATTTTATTGATACATTTTACCTTGCAAATCACTCGAGTCTACTTGAACGTATTTAATTAAATGTTGTCTACTAATATTCTGAAATTTTGCATTTGTTAGAAATTATGTGTAGAAATTTAGAAAGATGTAATATTCAACGTTAAAGAAACATTAAAAAAATCCTATATTCACGTCTGAAATTTAAGGAGCTTAAAATTTGATGAAACGCAAATATAGAATTATTGAAGTTAATCGTACCAGAAAATTCTAAATGTTGTCGCTACTGAGATAAATGGAGGTCCGATTAGAGAAACGAGAATAAGTAGACTGTCGCGCGGGTAATAAAATAGGAAGCGACGAGATTCAGTATCTGACTGTTCTTCTTCGATGTTCTTAATGTTTACTATTATACTATAGTAATGTAACGGCAAATAATAATCAATGGTGGGACTTGTACTATATACATTTATCGATTTATGCATAATGCTGTATTATATAGATTAGTCGTAGGGGAAGAAAGAGAAAGAGAGTACCCTTGTATGTAGATACATGATTGTTTAGATTTTCTCCGGCCGTTTACGAGTTTCATCTTTGTGGCAATTGTAGGCGCGGTTCTCGTGTCTTTTAGTACAGAAAATATTTCTTCCCACACATGAGTCGGTAGCGAATTTGGTGTTTCACAAATCGAATGTTTTAGACTGCTTCCTCGTAACATAGAAGATGATCCGGTTCCCAAGCTCTTAATTACCGGATCGTTCGTGCATTGGACCAGATAGAGATTGATCTTTACACTCATATTTATAGAATTAAAGAAAAAAAAAGATACGTGCGTAATTAGGGGACTTTTTTTACAAACGCAGGCCACTTTTTGCTCTTTCGAGTCTCTCTACATTTTTGGTACATACACACACACGCACACACACACACACACACACACACACACACACACACACACATATATATATATACACACATGTTGAGGGACCGAAAACGTCTTCGTCTCTTCTATCCAGCGGTGTGCAAAGCTCGTATTTTAACTACGCTTTCGTGTGAAATGAACAGTATTCGTTTCTTTATTACTTATTATATTTAGGCACACAATTTCCTTAGCCATTGAAATTAAGAATAATCAGCATATAAAGCCGGGCAAATTATAGAAGAGGCACACAGAAGTATGTAAATGTCCGTCTCGTTTTGACCTCTATATACGATTATAAGCCGAACTTGCTGATCTTTATCGACGAAAGCATATGTCTACGCTACGTATTTGTACCGTGTGTAAAAATGTACGTCTCTTTCGTGTATTTTAATTGTACTATGATGATAGTAGTAACGCGCAAGTTGCATGATTGACGCGTTCTATAATGGCATATCACGATCACATGTATTGTTTATTTCGACATTATATCTTATGGATTGCCGTGAATTCCTTTAGTTTAAGCATCGATCTATTGTTTTCAATACATTATACTCGATAATCTCCAACATGTTAATCCAAATTTTTTATATATTTAAATCTAAATCTACTTGCTCGAATTAATTTAGTACGACGTTATATTTTTTTTGACAGATAGACTGATTTTACGAAACAATTTAGGCCCGTATTTGCGGATTTAATGCTAAATTTCAATCCTTTGATTCGATTTTATGTTTTATCATGAGAAAGAGGATATTACCGTTTCGCGGGCTAAAAAAGAGCTATTTTTATGAATTTTTTGTAACAGAAATTATGCAGGCGATTAATATGAAACTTTATACACATCATATAAGACATATTTTATTAATACTCAATAATTTTTTTAAGTCAACATAATAAAAATTATAATAGTATTGTAATTATAACAATATGAGCGCGACTTATCCGAAAACTTTGGAAAGTTTGGTGAGCGCTCAGATTTTAACCTGCACATCCCTTCGAATAATAGGCTGTAACTTCCATAATTTTCTGAATTTTCCAAATAATTTGCCGATGAAAATTTAAGAGTAGATTCTTAAAAATATTTTCATAAAATGTAAAAGAATTAATTTTTTGATCCTTGAAACCCTTTACGATAATACCTCTTTAAACAGCCGAGTCTCTCATGTACCGACTTTTTATTATTAAACGCAATTCACGAATACGAGCCTCAATTATCAGAAGTAGCGTCGAACACAATTTCTCTCACGATCGCGCGCGTATTTACTCTATCAGACTTCTTTTAGGAAAGAATTTTCGTAGTGTTGCCTTACTAATGAATTATTACTGATATATACGATAATTGTTATACGTGACATACATACATACATACATACATACATACATACATACATACATACATACATACATACATACATACATACATGCATGCATGCATGCATGAATACATATATACATACATATATACATACATACATAGATACCCACACAACACACGGACGTCCATGGGACGCTCCCACGGTCCTGAGGACGTCCCGCGGACGTCCGTGTGTTGTATGGGTACATACATACATACATACAAGTACATTGCCGAATAAATAAATTATTGAAATCCTCGATTAATATAGTATCTGCCAAATCTCTCTTACACACAAATGAACAAACATCACGCAAACGTCAAAATACATCATGAGGGATCCACGTTGTGGATAGATCTAAGGGCGTGTGAGTTTTCTGGAAATCGTGAAAATTATATAGATCTAAAAATGAATTATAGAAAATAACTAGTTCTCTCATTCTGGTGTTAAAAAAAACTTTTTTATTGAACTTTGTTATCATTTTGGTTGCGTTGGAGGAGTCACGATAAGTCCAGAAAATGTCGGCGTTTCTAGTTCTCTTAGAGACGTGGATTTCTCTCTGGACCACATGTACATACGCCAAGAGTATAGTAACCCCAATTAATCGTCCGAAGTGACGAGTAAAGTGAAGTTTCTAAACTACGATTACTAAGTGTATAGAGCGTTTTTTAAGCTTTCGGGGCTTTCCACAAGTCTCCTGAGGTATTGTAATTTGAACTCAGAATTATCTCTCCGCTTGCGTATGTAGTGGTCCCCTCCTTTATGGGCCCGTTCATTAACACACAGTGTCGCACACAAGTCGCAGTGTCACGTCGAGAATAAGTACCGACGATCGACGAGCACTTTACACGTTTTCACTCGAGGCTTTTTGATGTACTATAATATAAACGAGATGTTAAATGTTCGCCTATCATGATTGTCATTTTCAAATTTAGCGGAAGGAAATTATGTTACCACGAACCCGCTCTGTAATCCTTTGCTGTTTACAATTATGCTGTTAGCTAATAAATTGAACAACAAGCTGATATTGAACAATCAGCTGTTTGTTTACATCGGATAGAGTCATTGTACCAATCGCTGAACGGTTATCAGTAAATAATTGTTTAAAAAAATATAAAATAATAAGACTTCAAAATATTAAATTACAAATTGATATTTTGTAGATTCTAATTTTCACACAGATTTTATTAAAATCTAATTTTTTACAATACAAATAATTCTAATATGACCGGGAAGTGTAATAACAAATAGAAATAATGAATACAGCATTACAATAGAACTACTTTCGACCGGTAATGCCGTATTTATTATTTCTCATTTTTTACTTGAAAATATAATTTATATTAAACTATTTTTATTTGTTCATTGATATAGTGACTCTATGATGAATTCGAATCACAAGATATATCTCTGTAAAAAATTATTCTATTTCGATATATTATTATATTACAATCAATTTATCGTATATTTCAGTCAATGAGATGTACAAAATTCCTGAAATTTAAATTTAACACATTTATATCTTTGGCAATATGTTTTCATAATTAATTCGAGAATGGCTTTCCAATTATGAAAACGATTGAGGATATACACACAAGTTAAAGCATAGAGCGGTGTCTTTAGCTGGTAATAGTTACTATTATAAAATAAAGAGAAATTCTAATTAAGGGCTTTAGACTAGACTTAGATAGAGCGTGCCTTGCTGAAATGTCATTTTTCCGAGGTCATGTTCGTGCTAATCCGTAATGGGCACTCGACAGGTGTGCATCGTGTGTGCGATTGATCGTTTAAAAGTACATTATATAATTATATATATATTTATGTGTGTATACATATATAAAAATATATATAATTATGTATACATATATCTATATACATA
>QKQZ01047194.1:0-10881 GCA_003595255.1 Solenopsis fugax
CACGGCCGCGACGCACGGCGCGCGTACACGTCCGCCCTACGCGCCTACCTTCTCTGCCTTCCGCCTTCCAGCCAAGCTCGGTCGCGAATGCCGACAGCCGATCCATCGCATACAACCGAGAGCGGAGTGAGCGCACACTTTACGCTTCCTCCCGACTCGATCGAGTCAGGTTTGTCTAACAATCTCATAGCTTCTCTTCCCATTTCAGCCCAATTTACCCCTTCGCGCCTGACTCGTCCTCTCGCGACTTCTTTCCCTGCTTTTTCTTCACTTACTTTTCTTACTACCTTCTGCCCGTTGTCTCCTTCTCTCATAAGAGTGTCAGATGTGCCAGACGCACCAGACTCATTGTCAGATTGTGGCAACTGCGAAATGAAGTGAATTCTATCCAGTTGACTGATAGACAATTTATATTTGATATTGTAATCACGTTTCTCTTTTGTCCATCGTTTTAATTCTTTTCATTATATTCCATTTAATAAAACATGACGAGATTATTTGTGTTACTCTTTTATAAGTTATACCATTTTCTACAATCTTTTCACAACTGACTAAATACTGACACGAGTCTCTATGTGTTTTCTGCTTAAGTAATGCTCTAAGAAGATTAATTTCCATTTTATCTAAGACGCAAACTCGGTGTTCTATTTTTTGTAATATATTTACACATGTAAGAGGGACAATTTGCTCTCGACGTTTGATAGCTTTCAAGTACTAAATAGTAATCAACATTGTATTCAGAAAGCATAGAAAAGCACATTCTTATCCATTTGTTTTTAGGTGTAACATTTGTAATGTTTATTGACAATTCCTAAATTTAATTGTTTGCAAATTCCAAATACTATTGAGATTCATGTAAAAGATTCTTTGATTTTGTGTAATCTATCTAATCTATAAGATGACAAACATATCGGAGCTACATGGCCTGTTTTAAATGTCAATCAAAACAAAGAAATGCTAAAGTAAATATATTAATATTAAATCTGATTATATATTTTTTAAACATAAAATTATGTATAAACATACATTTTGCTATGTTAGTTATTAAATGATGCAGTTTCGTAATAACCTAGACAAAACATATTTTCTGTTTTATTCAATTATTATTCAATTATATTAAAAGTGTCCAGCATAAAAATTTCTGCAACTAAAAATACAAAACACTATTTTACTTTTTTTTAAATATATTCTCAGTGTTACATACAATTGTATATATACCACTACTATGTATACCTTAGCATTGAAATTAATTAAGTATCAATTGTATTAAATTTTTTTTCTTATCCAAAGGAAACATTTCTAAAATATTTTGTTAAATACAGATGAGGATTTGCAAGTAATTATAGATCAATCTCAAATTCATTGCAGGACATCCACAAGTGATAAAAGTAGTGCAAAGTACACCTAACAAAGCATTAAGTGGTATTGTTAGCACTACAAATGCAGGTGGCCTTAAAGTGTTTAAAGCTCCTAATCAAGAATCGCAGGTACTTGTCTCAATTTTATGTCTTATTTATCACAATTATGTTGTTAGTTTAATATAGAGGTTATATATATTGCTATATGATTTGTAAGAAAACTCTGTAAATAAATAATACATTATATTTGAAAATTACTCATTGTATAAAATATTTTCAACATTTCTTTTTAATGCAATATTAACTAAATTATATTTTTACAAATATTACATATGTATTGTTTTAACTAGGTTTTATCATCAAATACACAAGTTCTTAGGACTATTAGTTTGCAGAATCCATCTACACCTGGTCAGAGTAAGTAAAGCTTTTTTTAAAATAAGCTTTTATATAATTATAAGCATAGTGTTGATATTTCAAAATACCTTTAAATCAAATATGTAATTATAGGACTGGTAACAATACCTTTGCAAAATACTAAAATGGCAACATCAAAAGGAGGGGACTCTATGATGACCAAAACCATACAGTTAACTTCTGCACAAATGGTACATATAATTTTGTAATGAATAAATGACTAATAAAATTTAATTAAATTTTATAATAAACAACTTTAAAATATAAATACTTTATTTTAGAGTGATATAAAACAAGCTATTGCATCTCAACAACAACAGCAGCAGCAACAACAGCAACAGCAATCTAATACTTCACAACTTGTTAAGGATGCTGCTGGAAAAACTTTTATCAGTCCAATATTAGATCACAGTGGATCTAGGAAAAGGCAGGATGTAGAAAGTGGCGATTTTGTGCCTGAGTATGCAATGTTTTTAATCACACATAAGCGCACGCGCGCCCATACACGCATATTTGAGAGAGAGAGAGAGAGAGAGAGAGAGAAAGAGAAAGAAAGAAAGATTAACAACGATGGATTTAGCTTCTCACAATTTTGCAATGTATTCTACATTTAATTATTAAGTTAAAATTTTTATTTGTACTTTTTCTTTCTTTGTAGTAAACGAAGAAAAGCAGAAAAGGTTGGGAAAGGATTGAGACATTTTTCGATGAAAGTTTGTGAGAAAGTGAAAAAGAAAGGTACCACTTCTTATAATGAAGTAGCGGATGAATTGGTTGGCGAATTCACTAATCCTGCTCACATAAATTCTCTGACAGATCAGGTATTTATTTCCTAACATCCGCATATTAATTGTAATCTAAATATTTGTTTTAAAATCATGCTTGCTTGACCGTTAAATAAATTTATATCGAATGTTTGATTCTTTTTTTAGCAATATGATCAGAAAAATATTAGAAGACGTGTATACGACGCTCTGAATGTATTAATGGCAATGAATATCATTTCCAAAGAGAAAAAGGAAATCCGGTGGCTTGGCCTACCCACTAATTCATTGCAGGAGTGTGTAGCATTAGAAAAGGATAAAAAGAAGAAGATTGAGAGAATCAAAGCTAAAACGCAACAATTGCATCAGCTAATTCTCTCTCACATTTCTTTCAAGAACTTGGTCGAACGTAATCGTTCAAACGAGAGTCTTCGCGGGCCACCAAAGCCTAATTCTGCCATACAGCTGCCATTCCTCATTGTGAATACCAGTAAAAAGACTGTCATAGATTGCAGCATTTCAAATGACAAGTATGTCAAACAGAAACAAAAAAGGATATTACATAATAGAAGATATTATATACAAATTAAAGGCAAAGTATTAATCCAACTTTTTTGTTACAGAACCGAGTACCTGTTTAATTTTAATGATAAGTTTGAAATTCATGACGACATCGAAGTTTTAAAGCAGATGGGTCTAGCTTTCGGTAAAAAAAAAAATATCTTTTATGCTGTACATTAGTTACTATTTTACATTTTGTTAAATTATATATATTGTAAATCTCAGACTTAGAAGATATAAAATGTTCTTATAGGATTAGAAAAGGGGGAATGCACTGAAGAAAATTTGCAAAAGGCGAAATGTATGGTTCCAAAATCACTTGAGAAATATGTAGAACGTACGTGTCATATTGTGTATATATATATATATGTGTGTGTGTGTGTGCGTGCGTGCGTGCGTGCGTGTTTAAATTTTACTCATTTAAAAGGATCGATTATTACAGAATTAGCATCAGGGGATTTAGAGAAGTTTATTCCAGTAACTATTCCTGGTCCAAGTACATCGATGGAGGATTTAGATATCAAATTGGAAGGTTCTCGGCCACCGTCATCGTCACATACTTCATTGTCGGAAGATCCTTTATCGCCACCATCTCAGTTCTATTCGGAAGAAGAGGATGACGAGGAAGAAAGCGACCAGGATGATCAGGCTGACAGTGATCTTGAAGTTAACTAGCACCCCGAATAACTCTTCAAAGGCTAGACTCAGGGTTTGTATGTTTACCCCCGCCCCTTCCCCTAATCTACACCCTTTCCCCATTCATTTATTATACTTTTTACATGTATATATAAAAACGTTGTGCCTCATACTATACACAATATTATACAATATTTAGCTCTGCAGCAATTATTTCAATACATATTAGTGACATATTAATACACTTTAATAATAAACGTATTTAAAGCTTCAGAATATCAGTCCGCGATGTTAAGTTACAGTTAAAAGGACTTTGCTTCTGACTTTTAGGATACTCGCCACTATCATCAGCGATATGCCAACATTAATAATATCGTCGTTGTTGCCAATATCGTCTTCACCCCGGTCGCCAGTTTTTAACATATATCAAACAAGGATAAGAATTGATAATTATCGTGAGTGGAATGTAAAATCCATTGAAGTAAATGAGATGATCAAAGGGGAAATATGTTGGTTGGGGCCAAGGAGAAAACGTAACAATTGAACTGATTGAATTAGCAAATTTAAGTGGCTCTTTTTTCGTATCAAGTAATAAAAAAGAATGCAATGCACGCGCATACGAAATAATCGGAATAAATACATGAACGACTGAATGGGGTGCTATATTTTAGTTGTGCATCATCGTACAAGTTTATATGACTCTAGCGTCTATGTATTATAAATTATAATCTCACAGTATCGTAATATTATGTGTACGAGATATATTGACCAGTACTCATTTTCTTATGGCACGTTTATAATAACAATTGTCTGTGGTAAGCAGTAAAATGACGTATGATAGATGCAGGCGCACATTTGACTCGAATTAAAAATAAAATGAATTGTAATAATGTTACAATATGAGGTTTGTAGTTTGTGGTTAGTCTTTTGAGAGGAAAGAATGTGTATTGAATAATGATACTATGTAAGGGTTTGCAGTAATTTTTTTACAGCAAACTTAAAAAAATGAAACATTTTTTCATATCTATTGTATGTATAAACATATGATACATTTAATGGCTGCGTTCAACAGAAAGAAATAACTTTGAAACGGTTGCATAATTTTTTGTCTTGTCTTGAACGCTCCATTTCTTTTTTCAATATATTAAAGATATACTGCATCAATGTTATCAATAATTGATAATAATTGCATTATTTTCAATATTTATGAAATATCAAAATAGTACAATAATATTGATTATGGTAACGTTAGACTAAAAAAAAGTAAGCTATACAGCATAAGCATGACAAAAAGTTTTTATTGATTATTTTGTTATCGCTAAACATTGTGAAACGCCGTTTTCTGCTGAACGTAACTAATGACATATGGTGTCCACTGATCTTATATTGTACCCATGTTTTACATGGATTTATGAAAACAAATTTTCTGCTTCAACGCTAAGTTAATTGCAATCTGTATAAAAGCACTGTGTAGTTGAATTTCCTAGGAATGCTGCTTTATTCCAAATCATCATCATCGTAAAGATCATCAAACTCTGAAAAGAAGCAATTATTTCAATAAACTAACCGTATATTCTGTTAACTTGAATTATTGTTTACATAAAGAAATATATGTTCTTGATCTATGAAATATGTAGAAATACTTATTAAATAATTAAATAATATTTAATATGTCATTGAAATTTAAATGGATTACATTATGAAGTTTACTAAAAAATAAAAAAAAGGTACTTTGAGGAGAATAAATAATGCCAAGAGTTTAATATACATAAATAATTTAATGTATACTATACCATTGAAAAATTCTGAATGGACAGCTTTCTCACTAGCTGTAAGATCCACTAGTAATCTACTACCTCCAACCTGAAATTAATATTATGAGGATATTTTATTATAACGGTATAATCCAAAGAAATTACGTTCTAATTGATGCAGTAAGATATTAATATCGATAGGTTTATTCTTTTCAGTTGAATTTCTTGCACGATTTACTTTTCCTCTTTTTTTATTTTTATATTGGAAAAAAAAGAAAATAAATTGTACAATAAGTTCAGCTAAATGAAATAGATCTGATAAGTTATATTTCTAACCTCATCACAACTGTATGTATACATATATTACCTCCTCTAATTCAACGTAAGGTCCAGCTCCTTCAGGAAACATTTCATCAGCCACAAGCGTTGGCTTCATATTTAAATAGATCTAATATATATTCGTCTCTGCTACGATGAGAAAATCAAGCTTCGTACGTGGTGACAGAAATGCACGTACAAAACGGTATATGTATGTATATACCAGTGTATACACGACGCCAAAGAGGAATCTGCCTGAGAGCGGCAATGCCGGTCTTTTTCTTATAACACAACTCTCTGCACACTAACGACCTCATCCATTTTCGCCCACAATGTGAACTACAAGTCACATCCATTTTGCAACTGTGCCGTTAAAATCATAAAATGGATGTGGTTTGTGTCCGTGCTAAAATCATATAGGGGCGGGGGGGGGACAGTCTGGTGGACCCTGATGTAATGCTATCCAGCAGTTCCGGGATTCCCTCCTCATCGGGGATTGAAGGTGGTCTCGATAGTATTTTAGTGGGTAGGCGGTTTGGGACAATCCTGGCCATTGTAGCGAGGCTAGAACTGGTACGCGTCCTGAGTCCTGACTCGAATCCCACACTCCCAGGTCTAGCCAGCCTGGGATCTTTGGAAGATTTCACCACCGTAAAAAAAAGACTTTAGTGGAAAGTTACATTATGCAAGTTATATGAAACATATTTACACATGTTTGTATAAGTATACACTATGCAAGTAGCTCGGCAGCACCGCTCAACAATTATTATATGAAACTCTGGGACTATCAACAAAATCCCGAAATGAATAATATGTCTCATGTGTTTCTTTAATTTGTTAAAGAAAAATGGAAGAAATTGGATGTGTTGTGTAATCGGATGTTTCAATAGTGAACGAAAAAATTGCAAGTTACAATTTTATCGATTCCCTGGTAATTCATGGAAAGAAGAGCGAAGAAAAAAGTAAATTATACGGCAATACGTCGTCAAACACGCGTACATAAATATATAAATTTTCTTTTGATAAATATTAGAAGATTAATTTAGAATTAATCTATTTTTAATTTAGGATGTAAACGTTTCCTTTAAGAAATGTGATTGAAATTATCTCTTTATAGAAAATTTAGACAATTATTTTCAAGTCGAAAAACAGGATGGGCGAGGATGGGCGAGAGAATAGTTGGTGCGCGGTACTTGTGCGCAATGCATGATGCGCGCGCAGTCGATCGGTCAAAATTCACCCTTGGTTCGTGCCTCTTACCGCCGTGGATGCGATACTGCGAGTGTCCAAGAGGTATTAGGTACTAGTTTCCTGGTGCGTGCCGTCCGTGTGCTCGGAGAGATCGTTGTGCCGATTTTATCGTCGTTCTCTCTCCATTTCGTAGGTGCCCTTGTTGCCCTCCTACGGATTAATCTCGAACACGCGACTATACACCCGACCCAAGTAGCTTTTTTGGCGACTGTCGAGTGTCGAATTTTTTTTCCCGCGCGCGTATCATGCAGCTCGCCCCGGTTTTTTAGCATCGGTTCCAGGACAGAGAACGAGCATCGGTGAGTACAACGTCACTCTTAATGGCGCTCTTATCAATTACGGTATATTCAGAAATAGGATACCGATGCGTAAGGAGCTTAGGAGCCGCCAATGTGCCGCGCACGCTGCGAGCTGCGAATGCACGACACCGCGTACGCGTACGGAACACCTTTCTCTGCGCTACGGATCAATAACAGCCGTTGCGGTTATGGTAACGCGACCAGCTGATCCACCGATATTAAATGTTATGTGCGTTTGCCGTACGATTCCCTCCTATATCTCATATTTCTTTTTCGATACATGCGGAATACAACATTATATCCAAAGCAAAATACGAGAGAGAGCAGCTGTTTTCCAGCGACAATACTATACGTTACTTGAAGACACCGATTATTAACACGATAGGACTCGATTGCTTTTGTACGAAAATTCTACGATATTTCCACAAAATATCCTATTTGGTTAATTTCAAAAGTACGTCAAACCTATTTCGTTTGAATCCTAATGTTTCTTCTCCCCCCCCCCCCTNGCCTAATGATACCTTCTAATTCGGTTTCTTTATCGTTTCGTTCAATTTATGATATAGTGCAAAATATTCATATAAAGATAAAATAATATAGAAGAAATTGTTTATATATTTTATCATCTATTGTGTCACGACAACTAAACTTTATTTAGGAATAGGTAAAGGTCTCTATCATTCGCGTTTATTAGGTAACTTGGTAGCACTTTATACCCATACACTTCATCCGAAGGACATCGCGATGTTCTATGACGTCGTATGGATGTCGCGATGTCCGTGCGACGCGCGACGTCCCTCGGATGGAAAAATGTCACATGTGCTGTGTGGGTATTGTGTCTCTTGTTATAGGAATTACTTACGGACATTGTGAGGAGACTCAAAAATATTAAGAATTGTATAAAATTTTAAATATTAGCTTATTACAAATAATGTTAGCACGTGTATCTTTTAAAATTTTTTATTACTAATTTTTAACCAAATTTTCAACTTTGGTTAAAACTGCATGTCAATTTTCTACAAAAACATTAAGAACTGCATAAAGAAAGGTGTAACTTTTAAATTAGAAGGTTTTGTTATCTTTCAATTGTTTTATTCCTGTATTTTCTTACAGGAACTTACAGTACTTTTATTTTCGTAAAAACCAACAATTTAAAAATTATTATCATATACTGACACTATACTCAAGGAAAAATTGCTACATAGTGAAACAAAATTCGTAGGATACTTACTCACTTGTTATGAAATCACTTACAATTAGTTATGCTTCATTAATTTGAAAATTAATTTAAAACTGGGCCAAATATATATATATATATATCTCAAATGTTACAATATATGTTCATGCAAACGCATAAATATGCAAATATGTATACAAGGTGCGTCACGCAATTGGAACGGGTTCTATATAGCATCCATTCTGTTGAAGATAGGAAGAAATGGTACAAGTAGAGGGAGGTTGAATGGTGTAATAATAATAACTATTATAATATTTTTATTGATTTTTTTTTATAAAACACAAAACTTATTGAACCATATACGAAAAAATACTATCATACGCTCAGTAATCATTGAGCAAGGATTAATTACAACTCTCACTTCAATTGGGATAATGTCTTAATTTTAGATAATGAACGATTCTTGAGAAACCGGTTTAGTTTCGTAAATGCCAGCTATAAAATAATAATCTTAACTTATATAATCCAACACTATTTACTAGTATAATATTTACATCATGGGTACGTTTCTATCCTTACAATTAGTAAATTATAGATTTGCGTCACTTTGGATATGTCAATTGACTCATTTTGTATACGATTTCAAGATGTGTGTGTGTGTGTGTGTGTGTGTGTGTGTGTGTGTGTGTGTGTGTGTGTGTGTGTAACAATATTATCACTCGTTTATTTCGTATCGTTAATTACAGACATTTTTAATCTGAAAGATTAAATTTGTCAATTCGTTCATTAAACCCAACAGTTTTGTGTATTATCTGATTTATTGATCGGAATGATAAATTGACCGTAATTGCATGCAAAACATAGACGAAAGTTATATTTAAAGAAGAATTATTTCTACGCATGTACACACTTGCGCAAACACACGCGCGCAAACACACGCACACAGACACGTACGCATTTGTAGTTATTAAAAGGTATTTTTTGAACGGTTGTATCTTGTCGCACACAAATGAGCGACAAAGTCCGCATGTACAGATTCTATCGATGCAATAAGTATCTCGTTCTCGTTTCGTGTAATTTATCAAATTATATCCTAAGCTTAAATATCGGATGTATTCGTTTCAATTTGATGATTCTCGTAAAGTTGAAGATTAAAGTATAATACCTAGCATTCATATCGCGCATTTCTTTTAATCCCTAGCGATTATTTTTAGATATACATCGAATATATATCACTTTTTCTATTCGCATTGAAAATTAAAAATGTGCGATTGTTGTTTTTGGATAAAAATATTTCTCTAAAGAATGTCCCATTTTGAATTTAATAGCGATTTCGGCTGGGGCGTACCGATTGCACATTTCAGGACCCAGATGGTTATTTGGGTCCTGAAATGTGCAATCGGTGTGCCCCAGCCGAAATCACTATAAGTAACGTAATACATTTCTAATGGCTTAAATGCCGTGGATACTGCATTAGTTTGACATTTAAGTTATATATATATATATATATATATAATAACAAAGCAAAACACATGTGCGTGCATGCATACGTGCGTGATTTGACTTGTGTGCAGCGTCATCCCTCATCTGCTCGTGTCGTTTTTTATTTTCTTTATTATAACCTGGATAAGTACATTTAATGCAGTTAATCGACGCAGGGTTTTCTTTTTCTATTGCTTATTCATTGTACACTGTTTATCCACATCTTTGCAAAATTGTCCGCAATTCGTGTAAAAATTCTTACTGATATGTAATGAGGATAAATAGCTACGCGATCTGATTTACCTACCATAAACACCAGCTTAATTGAGCTTCTATAAAATTATCTTAATGACGGAACTAGAAGACTTTACGTCAATTTATCGATGGAAAATCACGAGATTCAACGCGTAAATCCAAGAAATTAGTTGAATGACTTGATCGACGACTTTTGAGGAAAGATATACTACACTTTTATATACCAGTGCCGCAATAATTATTCTGTTTGCTTCGCCAAATGTTTTACATATATGAAAAGCCACGTGTCTCTGGAAATTTCCCAGGTTTATGCGATCTTGAAGAATTTCACTATTGTACGATTTAAATGAGCGGGATATGTCGGTATTGCATTATGCATTTAACTTTTGCCTTTCAATTATACGGGATTTTCCCGATATGTTGAATGTCCTTCTTTTGTCTTTCGATGAATTGTGACAAGCGTATGTATTATATACATATTGTGTATCAATGTATAATGTTTTAATTATTCTTTTCATGTGTATTTCGTTTGTGCGTTGATAATAATAATAGTAGCAAAATAGTAACACACCGACACACACGCACACGCACGCACGCACGCGCACGCAC
>QKQZ01047197.1:0-28928 GCA_003595255.1 Solenopsis fugax
AATCAAGACAAGGCAAGAACGTCGAATTCTTGTCTTGTCTTGTCTTGAATCCATCACTAATTTCAATATTACAATAATTATCCAAAGGGCACATTATTTTGATAATATTAACAAAATTCTAATTTTTAATATAAAGACATTTTCTATACGATATTCTTTTCCCTTCAAATCATAAAAATTATTATTAAATAATGAATTTTTTTTCTTGGAAACTACACAAAATTAATCAATTAATATCAAATTAAAACAAATTTTATTTAAAGGATCACTATTTCTTGTGTAAATAGAAAACCATTAAAAAATTTGAATCTTAAACTTCAAAAAAATATATTTTTATTTCAATATTATAATAATCATCTAAAAAGAACAATGTATTGATAATAGTATTTAAAAAATTCAACTTTTTATTTGAAAATATTTTCTATCCGATATTTTTTTCCTTTCTCAACTCAAATTATTATTATTAAATAATGAAAACATACTTGATAAAACTATACACAATTAATATTAAATTAAATACTAATAAGTTTTATTTAACAATTGGACTGTTTCTCGGTTAAGTAAGAATATATCGTTTAAAAGATTTGATAATCTTAAATTTCAGCGAAATATTGTATATTTTTGTTTTTCAAAATATTACTATAATCAATCTCTAAAGGACACTACGATCGTTTTAACAATATTAAAAAATTCTAATTTTTTTATATAAAGGCATTTTTTATTCGATATTTTTTCTCTCAATTTGTAAAAATTACTGAATTATTGAATTGTAATTGAATAATGAAAATATATTTTTTCATGAAACTATAAAATTCTCTAAGCAAGTTATATCTGTTTAATAAGTAATTTTATCTCAATATTTCCACATTTTTTAAATAAAGAATATTTTCAAAACAAGAAAAAAAAAGTACTTTTTTTTCTTTGTACGTTTTCATTAAATAATTAGAACATTTAGTTCGTTCAGCTGAAAGAAGCGCGCTGATCCTTTCCCAAAAAATATAATTATTAAATTCTCAATATTAATTATATTTCGTTAATAATGTTTCATTAAGTTTAAGCTTAAGAAAGAATTGAGAAATACCTTTATTTAATTTGAAGATATTACATCGAATGCTTGCTTTTTGATTACACAGCTTCGGAATCTCTACTAGAGTTCCAAATCGACCTTGTCCGTATTATTGTTTACCTTATTGTGAGGTATACGATTGCAGTAGCTACGAAGTAGACTGCGTCGCGACCCTCAAAAATTTCCCGGAAAACAAAACACGATCGAGAACGCTCACTGTCTCGACGCTACGTCTTACATTTTACAACGTGAAGGAAGATTCACGTTGTATAACATTAGAGACGTAGCATCGAGTCTCATCTTCAAGTACATACGAGCATGTATCTCTCTTCTCTCTTCTTAGATGCGTCGCGAGCTACATACATATAATATTACGGAAGATACGCGGCCTGGGAATTGCGTACGTGCGCGCGCATGTGTGTGCGTGTGTGTGTGTGTGCACGCGGCGCTCGCGTGTGTGCACGTCGGTGCGCATATAGACATTAGCTAGCCCCCGATTCCCTCTGGGTGTTTGCCCGCCCGGTTGAAATGTTCGACGATACGTTTGTTCAACGCTGAATTACACGTATCGTGCGTCGCGAATTTTGCGCCCCCCTCTCCGCAAACCCCTCCACCGGAATAATGTAGACTGTACGGGCCGCGCTTCGCGTAGCTTCGACGTCGAGCGTCGAAAGCGAGCCGGGAATGCGCGAATTTTCCGTTCGCTTATCATAATGAACCGCGGAAAAGGCGCGGCGTATATCGATAACGACGCTAATAAATGCGCGCGCGATGTCGAAGGGTCGAGGGGGAGAAGTTAAAAAAAAAAAAGACGGAACGAATCGCCGCTGGCTTAATATAAAGTGCTTACTCGAGTAATCCGATATCGATGATCGCCGAGGCGCCCCGTGTTGATTCTTTCCGCTCTCTGCGCTCCTCGCTAAAAAAAGAACTGCCCCGCAGGCGTCTTCTCGCCGGTTTTTAATAAAGCCGACTGATATTGCGCCCCGCAATGCTGAGCCAGGCTGAGAGACCTTCGCGATGTAAGATGTAACGGCCGCCGGTCGCGATTTACAATGCCGAAGACAGGCACACGTCGAACATTTGCCGTTGGTTGCCGGATCACGTCGATCACGGCAGAGTTGCCGGCTCTGGCTCTGGCCCGCAAGCCACCCCTCCAACAGTATAGTGGCGCTAGCTCGGTCCCTGGCCAGGCGTCGCTGTGGTGGGGACGATTGCTTGCGGGCCAGAGCCAGAGCTGGCAATTTTGGGAAACTCGCGAATGGGCGCAAAAAGACCGTCGCCGAGCGGGGAAAACCGCAACGCGCGCGCTGAAAGTGTCGACAACTAATTAAACATGCACGTGCGGTATCGTGTAACTTGCCGCTAATTGACTCGCCGATTGCGCGACAGTTATGTGTTAAATCGGACGGGTTATTCCGGTTATTTGATAAACTAACCTCTGCAATTTTTCTGTTAAACATATTTTGTTGAATTTTAGTATATGAGGATTTTTTGGATCGTTGATTGCAAATCTAAAGTCGAAATAAAATAAATATGTACTATTTAATTAAAATCTCGAAAACTTTTCTCTTGATAGTCACTTTAAATTTGCCGTTTAAAATGTGCCAATGATTGTGGATTTGAAATCGGCTACTTCAAAAATATTAATATAAATATTTCCGACTTATTATTTTTATTATTGCATAATTTTATAAAAAATTTTGACTGATTTCTTGCTCATAACTTATTCTTAGTGCAAAATAATTACATTAATATTCACAATTAAGGTTAGGTAAATTAATATATTTTTTAAACTAAATGAAGTTAAAGTTTATGGCTTATGAAATTGGTTACATTAAATTACATTAGAATAAAAAAGAATAAAACTTTAAATTAAAAGTTACGTTATTAAATTAAATAAAAATTTAATTTTGAAAAGCATTCATGTTAAATTAGAAATTTTTAAAATTAAATTATTCAAAATATTCATAATATGGATTAAATTTAATATTTGATTAATAAATTAAGTTTATGAAATAACAAAAATATTGTGTTTTATGTGGAAATGTATTTTTTCTTTTATAATTTTTTCTTTTATAATTTTTTCTTTCACATAAATTTTTACTTAGGAAAAAAGTTAACACATTAAAGTTTATGGATTTCAAAAATAGTTAAAGTTAAAATTAAAAATTAAATCTTTTAAAATTAACTAAATTCAGTTAAAAGTTATTAACTTTTTAACTTAATTATTTCTTAACCTTTTAATTAGCTACTACCAAATCTAATATTCATGTATAAGTTTCAGGAGCACATTAAATGAATTACACAACCAATTATAAAATGGATACAAATATACAAAAAAAAAAAAATTACGAAGAGTTAAGTGTCCTATGTATGTATAAAGGTGACCATATTTTTTTTGAAAAAATATGAGACAAATCTGAAAATTTTAAGGTTTTTTGTCGCATGTTTTTAAACCAATTTAAATTAATCAATTGTTTCTGTAAAAATTTACTCATAAGTGCATCAGACATTTGTACACTAATTATAATAAAATCTTCCATAAAATAAAGGGCAAAATAAAATAAAGAACAATAGATAAAAGAACAAAATTGAGTTTCGAGAAAATAAACCTGAAGGATAGCAACCTGAAATAAAAGACTGTCCTTTAAAGCAGGACATATGGTCACTGAACATATATGGGACACTATGCAGTAAATAAGTAAAGGATTCCTGCACACAGAAAAATAGATACTATCAAAAAATGGTTACTCAATTTACTTTTTTTTTCTTCTAGTAAGTAATGATCTTTAAAGATTATTTTCTTGATAATTATCTTAACTTGTGTTCATCACACATTTTAGAAAAATTCAATTATATACTAAAAAAATTATATTTTTTAGAATATATTATAAAACTATCATAATCAATTTTTTGTTTTAACTTAAGAATGTATGTGTACATTTCAAAGTATTATCAAAAATTTTTAAATTTGATAGATTGTTCTATTTTCACATTCAAGTATCTGTAAAATTTGAGCACAAGTTAAGATGATTCTCTTAGTTATTTAATTTTTTATTCACTCTTGATCCTTATGTAAAATCGTATTTCACAATACTTATTTGCAAATTTGATGTGACAGTAATATTACAAATAAAATTTTTTACATATGTTAATACAATTTTAATAAATATTCATAAATTCATATAAATTCTCTTACGCGTTTAAAAGTTATTTACCTAAAATTGTAATTTAAAAAAACTAAAATTTTTGCTGTATAAACCATTATAAAATTTTTCATTTTCTTCTTTGCAGTTGGTTTCAGAGCCAAAATTCAAATATTTGTTACTAAATTTTTTATCATTAATTAGGAAAAACAATAAACTAAGAAGCCTTTGGTTTTTTTTATTTCGATAATTTTCAATTGGTACTGTAAAGCTGAAATATCCTTAATGTTCTTGATTGAAATATAGAGAGATTTGTGGATATATAAACTCTTGTAATATCAGAAATAGGTAATATTTGCTTAATTCAAGTAATTTACAGTATACATTTTTCAGTGTGTACAGAATTACTTTAATTAAATATTTATTCCACGTAAATGATGAGTATACTTTAAGAATCTATTTAATATATTATGCGAAAAATACTCTTTGCAAAGATGACGTTACTTAAAAAAAGAAAACTGAAAATTAAGTAATTGGCTTTTCTCAGCACGAGAAAGACTAATTATTTAAGATACACTGAGACAAAAGTTGAAATATTAGCAAGTACATGTTACTTGTGACGTTTCTGCAATATTTATTGATTATACAAAAATTTGATCGTGATGACGAAATATTTCTGTGAAATATCTCATTTCAGTGAAATACATCTCATTTTTTTTATTAATTGGTTTACTTATTAGTCGAGGCATATTTTTTTATTTGATTAATAAAGAAATGAATTAAATATAAATTTGTTTTATAAGAAATTATGAACTTTGTTGGTTTATATGGTACGTTTTTGCATATTTCACACATCAAGTATCTTTTTCTCAGCGGAATTTTCTGTGTGTGATTATTCGCACACATAAAAGTTCTCTTCATTCCGCTGCCATGAATGTTACTGTACGGATTTCGATTCTCTGTCCAACTTGGATTGCTTTATTTTTCAGAGCAATTCGCAGGGAGGACGTCACGGGATGAGACGCGACTTGGATGTGCGTCTTCGAGAAGGAGATTCTAGAGCTCCAGACAGCGCGTGCGGTAACAGATTTTCCAACCAATTTCGAGGCCGAATCGTCGCGCAAAACACTTCCGCGGCACTGTACACGATTTCAGCGGTGATTTCAGCGGAGATTGACATCCTGCAATCCTGTTCCCACGGATTCCAATCCCGGATTTATTTATCCGGGCGAATTATCAGACATCGTCGTATATCGACGTGACACAGCTAATGCGCGCTATCTTTCCGCAATGATCGATAGGATTAAATGACAGGTAAAGCTAACAAACGACTCATGAATGCTTATGAATGGAGACGAACAATTAAAATACACACAGAAAAATATCAAATCTATTGCTAAGAAAAGCATTTAAGTACTCAATGTACTTTTTTTCCTATCGTAAGTAACGATTATCATCAACAAAGAATATTTTCTTGATGTCTTAAAACATCACAAATTTTAAGAAAATTTATCTTTATATACTGTGAAAACAGAATTTATACTCTTGCAAAGAATATCATAGAATTCGAAGGAAAGTCAGAATAATAAGCAAATCGAGTTTTTGTTTTAATTTAATATTCTTGATTGAAGTAATACGTTACTAAGATTCAGAATATATTTTGAATAAATTTGATGTTTATGATAAATTTATGATAGAATTAACGGATATATGAATTTATAAAATATTTGAAATAAGTAACATTTACTTAATTCGAATATATATTATATATTTCTGTATACAGAAATTTATTTTAAGTAAACATTACTTATTTTAAGTAAATGTAGGAGAGAGTTGTCAAATGCGTACCACTTAAGTTTTTTTTTTATTGTATTTTGCATTTGGTGCTGTTTTGAATGCAAATCGAAGTTCGAAATAATAGCTCGATGGTTCAATCGTCTATTATTACATGTTAAATCTTTTAGTAATAATAAATTAATTTGTTATAAGCTTTTCTGTAACATACTGCGAAAGGTGTGATTTAGAAAACCGATTGCCTAAAGTATACATGGTTTCTTAATCTTTTTCGAAAATATTGAATTTGTGAATTAAAGTAATTAAAAGTACAAGGAATTATATACATTAACTAATATTTATTTTATTATTAACTTATCGAAAAAGTAATCAAATATTCAATAAATTATTAAAAATTAATAAATATCAATAATGAAAAGGTAAAAATACCGAAATAAAACTGGCTTGAATTTTTGTAACCGACATTCTTATTTATAGTAATTACTAGTTTTATTATTATCACATATTCTTAGTATCATTACTTTATAATAAATTTGTAGTACGAATTAAGAAACTTGATAGAATTTACTGATAATAAAAATATCGATTAAATTTTTATAATAATTGTAAACATGTATATATATGCAGTGAATGTAAAATATTTTACAACAAGCCTTCTTTTATGAAAATAACAATTTAAAATAAAATTGTTGTATAAGTTGATGAAAAATTTACAACAAGCGTACTTGATTTTAAAAAATCCTGACAGCATTCACAAAACAAAATAAAATTTATTAAATTTTTGTTTATTTTACTTATTCCTTATTTAGTTTCTATTTTTGTTACTAAATGCTGCTTATATGAAGTAAAAATGTAAAATATTGAATAGGTACGCTTTTTACAAGTTGGGTAAGCATTCAACAACTTCCCACTATTTCAAAATTTCAAGTGTATTATATTTTAAGATTATTGTTAAAAACATTCTTTGCAAGAATAATCGTAATTAAAGGGAAATTAAAAATTGTGTAATCGCTTTTCTCAGCAAGAGAATGACATTTATCTGTGTGAGAATGCACTTACTTGACATCTGGTGAAACTCGGGCACGTATTGCTCGCTGTCCTCAGTCTCGGAGCTGCTACCTGCACAAAGGAGACATTTTTTCATGTTAGTTCAATATTTGCAACCAATTTAACAGAAATTACGTCTGCCGTGGTAGGAAACACATAAAAAGAAAAAAAATCCGCCTGAATATCCAACGAAAATGTCGAGCTTCCGTCCCGCGGTAAAATCATCCCCCTTTGATCATCCGTTACATTACGTCCATCGCGTATTACATCGCAGTTGGGCAAGGTAATTAAAATTAATGTTCCGAGCGAATAGTGGCTGCACGTAATTATCTTCGCTGGCGGCTTAGGGCTTTAATTTCATGCTACATCTCTAAATTCGAAAAATCAATAGCAAGATTTCGCGACTTTAATAACATTTCGATTTTTATTATAAATCCATTTATCGTTATCATTCAAAGACAATAATTTTATTTGACGAATATTTTCATTCTTATATCCACACATTTTAACCACTTAAATTGTATCTGTATGAATAAATAAAATATCTATTCATTATCATTACAGAGGAAAAATTTAAATAAATTTAGGGCTGATTGTTCCATCTCCAGATAAACTACTGTGGTAAATTATCTAATGGATAACTATTTATGTCTATTTTTATTATATGTCTGTGTTTAGACGTAGACATTTATCCATTAAATAATTTTACTACATAGTTTATCTAAAGATAAAACAATCGACTCTTAATAGAAATATTTGTTTAAAGGCTGTATATATAAGATATAAGTATGAAATAAGTATTTTGTAGAAAATGTAAAGAAAGCAAATAGTATTTAACATTTATACATTTACTTGGAATAAGATCTTTATTTCGATATATCATGAATAAATAAATTATTTCTATTTTCCAAATTGTTTATTTTTTATTTCTTAAATATATACAAAATAAGAAATAGTAATACAGAGCACTTGGATATATAAATGTAATCTAGTTATTTATCGTTAATAATATAATAATGACAAGTGAAGTATTTTAAAACATGTTTACAAAAAAAAATAAGTCACATCTATATATTCATAGGTTTTTTATTGCAGTTTTTATTACAGCATTACTATTTAAGAAACAGAAAATAGTAAACAAACAATTGAAAATAGAAGACTTATTTATGTACGACTCATCGAAATGTAAAATAGATACAAGTAAATATAAATATAAAAGTATATATAAAAGTTAATATTAATAAATTTAAACTATTTAAATATTATTTATTTTTAAACAAATAATATATAACAAGGACTCTCGAATTTAAAACAACAAACAATTGAAAAACANATTTATTTTTAAACAAATAATATATAACAAGGACTCTCGAATTTAAAACAACAAACAATTGAAAAACAGGCTACTGAGAGTCAGCGCTGTTATAGATGCGCAATTAAAATTGTTACAGTTCTTAAAATTGTTTGATGAAGAGGACTCCAAAGAGAGTCGAAACGTTCGTTTGATTTTATTGTATCGCTTAAGTATGAATAAACAATTTTAAGAACTGTAACAATTTTAATTGCGCACCTATAACCACGCTGACTCTCAGTAACCTGTTTTTCAATTGTTTGTTGTTTTATTTATTTTTACATTTATTTATTTTTACTATAAAAAATACTTATTTCAAATAGTATTTTATATAGATATATCCTTTAAATACTTTACTACTATATTTTCTATTGCAACTATTTTCCCCAACTGTTCCTTATATTATGCATATTAATTGAAATTTAACAATACACAATAATATTACGATTTTATAATAAACGTTTTTTTTAGAACGGATGTGAAAAAAAAAAAAAAAGAAATCGCCCGAACAGGGACTCGAACCCTGGACCCTCAGATTAAAAGTCTGATGCTCTACCGACTGAGCTATCCGGGCTGACGATGTCGCTAGCGTTAAACGTGTATTCAAGGAAAGTTCGTATAACGTGCAACGCGCAACTTGAAATAGTTTCAATTATTATTAGTGTAGTTAATTGAAGCGTTATAAAATATGCGTATGCGATGAAAATAAAATTTAGAAAACTGAAGCACTCACCATCTTGCAACCAAGTTTCTTGCCTGTAGCCTTGCGGCATGTACAACTCGTTTCCTGTAATCAAAATTAACTTTTCAAAATAATATGCATTGATTAATCGCGTTATTGATCGCGAACTAAAGCAAATAGTGGGCGGGAGGAAACGCAAATACATTTGTTTGTGTATATTGAACATCGAGCGGTGTTTGCCGTAGATTGACAGGACACGCGGTACGCTTCCGTTATTTTTGATTAATTATTGATACGCTCGTGTTTATTCGATATGCTCGTTATAAAAAAAGAGATGGTTTTTCGATATCTAACACGGTCAGAATATCCGTTTTCGATGGAAAAAAGCGCGCCTGGTTCGAATCCGAAGATCAGCGTGGTCCGCGGAGGACAAAGGAAGCGGGGAGACAAGCCGCGAATGAATCAGAAGCAAAAACAAACCCTTCCGCGTGAACGGGCGCATAAGAATGCCGTCGCGGAGAGAACTGGGGTGCGTTTAATGGGCCTCTAGGATTCGCCATGGGTAGCCACTCGGTTCCTCGGTAACCTCGTTTTGTTCCACGGCAGAATCCAGTCCGACGCGGATCGAATCTACTTACGCCACAGCTCATTGCCTGACTATAACGCGATACTCTCTTCTCTGCAAAGACACTCCACGCCGAGTGTTCGCAGTGTCATTGGATATCGCATTAAATCCGTGTCCCTCGCAACAAATTTACGATCATGGAGCATGGATTGCACATATGAACTACACGGAAACATCAGATTTGCTAAAGTGTCTAAAAATTTAGCTGCATACAGATCTGAAATAATTTTGTTGGATTAACAAAATAATTATAAAAGACATTCAAGTATGATGAGTAAAAAAATTATGACATAGCAACTAATTTCAATGCCCTACATAATTATTTTGATGATGTAACAAAATTATTTTTAGATTTAGCTACATTTGTAGATATTTCAGCAAAATCGTTTTTTTCGTGTATGAGAAAAGTAGGATTTTGCTGAAGTATATACAATGTATATAAAAATATATATATAAAAATTTTTATATACAATGTATATAAAAATTAACTCAAATATAAGTCTGAAGATGATATTAAATGAAAATAATTATGTAGAATGCTCAAACACACTAGAAAAAATGTCTTGTATTGTTACAACCAAATTATTGTATTTGGTTAAAATGCACCGAACAAAAATTATTTAGTTAATATAAATAAACATTTAGTTAATATAAACAAAATTTTTTAATTTAAATATATTTCGCAGAAGCAATTAAATGTTTTATTTTATAAAACAGAATATTTGATTGCTGTTAAAAAATGTTTCAATTAAACAGATTTTACTGAAGGCACTAAACTTCTATATTTTGTTCTATATAACAAAAACCTTACGTGCTTTTATGAAATACATGTAAATAAAAAAATATTTGTTTACAGTATTTGTTTATATTAACTAAATAGTTTTGTTCGGCACATTTTAACTAAATTATTTGTTGTTAAAACATTTTTCTTAATGCATGTACTGAGGAAAAAAAAATTTTTTCATCAAAAGCTTTAGTTGAGGCATTTTTTAATAGTATCCAAATATTTTGTTTTAGATAATAAAAAATTTAGTTACTTCTGCGAAATACATGTAAATGGAAAAAATATTTGTTTATACTAAAATTTGTTCGGATATTTGAACCAAATTATATGTTGTTATAATATAACATTTTTCCCAGTACATGATAATGCTGTAACATGTTTTGATATTCTATAATAGCAACCATTGCAACCTGAACATCTTATATAATTATTTTAAGGAGCTAACATAATTGATAATTGATCGTTTGAAATACATAAGTCAATTTTTTACGAAAGATTTTTACGAGATAAGGAAATTGTGTATCTACCTCCTCTCTGAATCCTATGAATATTTCAATTTTGACTAAAATTGATTTACTTTTTAAACCTGATTAATTTAATTGTTCAGATCTATATATGTATAGCTAAATTTCTGGTCTAATTTCTTTATATTTCAAAACGATATTCTTTTCGTATAAATATTTTATACAAAATTTTTATTATTTTTCCCATTTATTTTAAAGCATTTTCAATGATCTCGTATTAAATCATTAATTAACATTAATACACTTTACTAAAGGCCGTTGAAATGTAAGAGAAACAAAATTGACAAAATACGCGTGTTAGCAAAAATTCGATATTCAGGTTTAATTAAATTTTGCACTGTGAAACATTCGTCAGAGTGATGGAAGAAATCGTTACAATGCTGCTTCCAGATACGCCGAATGTGAAAAGACGAAAGAGAGAGAAAGAAGGAAGGAAAGAGGGAAAAAGAGAGAAAGCGTGGAGCGATCAGCGGTACTTCCATTCCGTGGCGGCGTTTCAATATTTCTGAATCGTCGTGTCGAAAAGTGGATCGAGCCGATGGGGAGGGGACGTAACGCGATTATGATAGAGAAATTGCGGCATTATAGGCAGTGATTGAGTTAGGCGGAGGTGGCCCATCCCGAGCGAGAGCGGTGGCTTCACACCGTGGCATGCCAATGCTAGATATAAAGTGTCAATCACTGCAGCCAGACGCAGGCTGGGGTTGTTCGGCGACTCTCCTCGACGAGGACACAGAAGGGGGAGGTTCCACTGCGAGGACACCCCAGGGAAGTCTTTGCGGTGATAACACGTCACTTATTGAATCTCGTATTGGAGAATTGACGTCGCGTTTCTAGGTCAAGGCTGGGATAGTCGGCCCGGAAGAAGAGATATCATTGCAAAGAAGAATTATCGCAGTGCGAATTAATTTGTTCTATCGTGAGGTTGAGTGAACGTTTCGCAACTCAATGATTTTTTTAAGTAAAAGATATTATCGTCGATATTATCGTGTATTGGGAGAAGCAAAGATAAAATTGAAGACTCTTTTCAATGGACTCTTAAAGTCATTCTATATATAGCGTAAATGAAGTCATAAGTGATAAAGGCGGATATAGACTTTTTGCGTATCGTATCAGGTATATCAAATTCAATGGCAATGCTTATCATCTTCTCCGTATCATTGTATCAAAATTTTTATTTGATGTGCAATGATACACAGAAAAAAGAACATTCTTGTTTTGAGAATATATTTTTGAAATGTTAAATACGGAAATAAGATTATATAGCATTCATTATCCAATAATTTCCGTGAGTTGAGAGGAAAAAATATCCAATAGAAAATAATATCTTCAAACCAAGAGAAGTAAAACTAGTTTTAATACTATTAGCAAATCCATATTGTGCTCCTTAGAATGACTATTACAATACTGAAATAAAAATTTATTTTGAAATTTATCAAATTCTTTGAAAAAAATTAAACATAAACGAGATTATCAATGTTTCATATATAAACAAGAACATAATTTCTTGTTTAAATTATTAAAACATTTATTAAATAGAATATATTAATTTTAATTTGATACTGTTTTTTTTTATATTATATGCGGATACACATATAGGTAAGTCTACACTACCTGCCTTAAAGCATTGTAAAGTCTTGTTGCAATTGTCCATTTCTATCAACATTTTACCCATATCTATCAACATATTAACTTTAATCTCGTTTTTTCATGTTTTTAGAACTAGAAAAAGATTAAAGCTAATCTGCATTGATAGAACACAAGTGCGCCTTACATTCATAATTATTGGTTATTACATAAGTTTGTTCGTTTTTTTTATACCTTTTTTTAAATGAAATATACATTTGAAATGTATGTTTTAATAAAAAAAATTGTACCATGCCGAATATAACAACTCAATACATTTACGCTATTATAGAACGATCCTTAAGATTAATAAATTGATACGAAGAAAATACTTTCGTGGATTTTCGTAAGCTTTCCGTATATCATTGGCGCGTTACACGAAACACTGGCGAACTATTTGAAAAACGCCTTGGGCCAAGTAATTGGCAAAAAGTACTATCCAGCCAGATTGTCTCGGGCGATGTTTCACGATGCAACCGCGCGTCTCGCCGCGACCTTTGGAAAATAATGTCGTCGTTGATGCTACTATATAAAGATATCGACTCGACTGCCTGCGAGTGACAGGCGCTCTTCAGGGGGTATGGCTCACCCTCCGCTGCCTCTCCTTGCCGGCGCGTTTCGTTTCGGGGTACACGTCCCCGCACGTGTCCCTAAACGCGCCCTTTCCTATGTGCGCGCTTCTCCTCTCGCGGTCTTCGTGTATCGAAAGCCTCGCCTTCGATGGAAACGCGACGTCTCCGAGCCGCGACGCGGATATCAAAGAGCTTCAAAGTCGAACGACGGGGGAATCGAAGAATCGACCGGTCTCTGCCCCGCTCACCTTTTCCCTTGATTACACCCTCGCAAGTTCGTTAAGAACGTCAAGTTAAAATGTTAAAGCGACTCTGATATTTCTGTACAGATGCACTTTCGCTCGAAAAAAGGAAATGTCGAATGCGACGTGTGTGGAAAATTTGTCGTAGACTCGCGCGTGAATGCTCTTCTCCAAATAGCCATTTATAATAAAATTGAGAAAAACTTTAGGTTGTAATTATCGAACCAAAGTTCTCTTCATCAATGAAAATTCCACTCACCGGTGTGTAGCTTTTCACTGCTCGCGGTTTGAGACACTGGGTAGCTACCGGGGCAATATTCGCCGGCCACTGTCTGAAGTGGCTCGGGCAGTCTGCCGAATCCGTTTCCGGGCTGAAAACATAGGAAAAGAAATCATAGATTAGTGTAAGATATATACAGAGATTTAATATCTTATATGCTTCTTCCAAGAAATATGATCGCGTCAGATGATCAGTATTTGATATACACAAAAAGAAACAACATTTTTGTTTTGAAAATATCTTTATTTCCGATATGTTAACCCTCAACTGACACACTGGGTGTGGTACACCCGGGCATTTTTATAAAAATGCTTGGCATTCATAAATCGTTCGCTCCTTCTCTTCCGAATATTTCGAATATATTCAACTTCTCGATTTTCGCACTTATTTAGTCTTCTTCTTAATCTTCTGGCGTATCGATTAAAAAAAAAATTGTTCAAATTCTATGCATTAAATACCGAGATATACGCAATTAAAAATGGTCGAGTGACGTACACCCATGTGTGGCAAAATATCGAATCCAATATAGTGTGTCAGCTGAGGGTTAAATATTGAAATGAGATTACGTAACATTAGAGAGACATAATTTGCTTACATGAAGAATTTAGTAGAGCTTCATCAAGAAAAATATGTTTTCAATATTCAATAATTTTTATTTCATAAGTTGACCCTCCGCAGACATCGTGGTCTTTCAAGACCCAAACAATTTTTCGCTCTTGAATTTTTTGGCTTCAAATTCGGACACATACAAAAGCAGTAAGAAGTGTTTCGGGTTAAATAATTGTAAAATTATATTCCTAAATATTGAGAGTATCAGAATTTTTTTCAGATTTCGACGATGTCTAATTAAACAGTGTCTGTGAAGGGTTCAGGAAAAGAAATATCAAAATATATATAATAACAAATAATTTCTTCAGAATGATAATTATTATCAAAACAGCTAGATTGTATTCATTAAATAATTATTATAATATTGAAATAAAAATATAAAATATTTTGCTGAAATTTAAATTTATCAAGTTTTTTTTAAAGAAGATTAAATTTTGTGTATAAGCAAGATTATCATTGTTTCATATATAAGCCAAAATAATTTTTTGTTTATACATAAAACAATGATTGTTAAATTGAATATATTAATTTTAATTAGATACTAACGTTTGATACTGTTTTTTAAATGCTGGCCATAAGTTCAAAACATCCTCAATTTATTACATTTTCTTCGATGAAGCGGTGAAAAAAAAAAACCAAAAGAGAATTAATAAAATACCAACATTGTTATAAAAATATTTTTCAATAAAACTTTTTAAATCTATTTTTTAATGGATATAGAATGTCTATGTCAATCTGTGAGGATGCTTTATACCAGGCTGTATGTTTGTTTTCGATATTATGAAACGTTGGACGAATGTGGAAAGAGAATGATGCAAGTGATTTCAGAAAGTGATTGTGAGGCTCCGAGGTTCTCAATATAGGAGCGCGAAAGACACAGTGAGAAATAGAGGGCGAAGGGTAAGAGAGGTGGCAAGAGGAAGACATCCGGTGAACGATTGGACGGTTTCCTCCTTGCGGGGCAATCTAGTGGTAAACTCAGTTACCGGTTTTGGGAATTTCGATAACGTAGACGTTGCCTTTGACTTCGTAAAATTTGACTGTTAGACTGCGGGAGCATAAACTATCGTCGCGGTACAAAAAAAAATAGTGCGCAGAAGACCACGTTATTCCGAAGAAAATGGTCGCACGAAAATTGTAAGTTTATAATGCGATAGGACAATTAAATGTCGAACTGTCCGTAAAATATTGTATACATCATACAATTTTCCATGTCGGATATCTCTGATAGAAAGTATATTGATATTAACGAGCATCCGGCGGAGTCACGCTGCTCAAAGTTTCATTATTTGTTCATAATTTCTCCTCGAGATTTTCCTTTGATCGCAATTAATCGTCGTCCGCAATTAGTTGCCGCGATGGCACGGCGCCTGTAATCCGTGCGCTTCAACATAAATTTTAATTACATTCACTAATACCGCCTTAAATGTTTAATACGCCTGTCAATCCATTATGTATATATATTTACTGACGCAAAAACGATTCGCGAAACACGTAGAATATTTCAATCGTGCATCAAACATTAATATTCTATACACATTAATTTAATAAAAATCAATATACTTGTATTATATTATTTTTTATTTTTAATCTGATGCTAATATTTAATATTTGTAGTATTTGATCCAATTGTTGTATTCTATTTGCACATTTTAATCCAATTATTATATTAAATTGCATTATTTTCTGAATCGACTCGCATATCTCTAGCTCTTATTTTCTTATCATTTTAAATACTGTATAATAATACTTCTCTTCCCTATAACATACTTCTATCTCGAGTAATTATATATATGTATATAGCCATACTCAGGCATGGCTTTAAATCAACTCTTCAGCTGCTGCCTCGCCTATTGCGTAAAACTGATTCCTTTAATATTTTTACTATTGTATATGCGTCTCTATTCTATCATCTATTCTTTGTAATCATTACACTCAATAAAATTAACTATTATATTTTAAAAATATATTAACAAGTACATAATATATATAACAATACTAATAATTTAACTATACTAATAGTATTAATTATTGTAACTAAAAAACATTAACTATTACAACTATACTAATAGCATTAATTATTATACATATAATAGCATAACTAAAAAAGATATCCCATATCCCAAATATAATGTTTAATAATATACATACCGGATATTTCAGTTATGTAATGCATGAAAGTCACACTACATGATATTTAAAAATAAAATGTAGGATACTAAACAGATATGTGAATAACACAAGTTGGAAATTTTACGAACGAAACGGATGGTATTTCCATATCAATTATTATAAATACATTTTTCAGTTATGTAAACTTTATCGAAAAATGATACTTATTTCTATGTTAAAATATTGAAATCTTATTGATTAATCGTTTTTACGAGACAGTCTAAGCTTCTAACATCCGTGCCTTTTTGCCGAACAGGATTTAACAGCGGATTGATCAGGTAATGACGCGTAAGTGGAAGGCGCAAACACGGGAACGTGTACCGTTTGACGTCTCGTGGCCTTTCCTAACGGATGTCGTTTTAGACGAATGCGCTCGGAACATTCGGCACGCGAGTTTATATATGCGCGCGTTTATGCCTCTCTCGTGAAAACGAGATACCCACGACGGATCGGGGGAACGCCCTATCGTTCGCGACGGGGTTGCAGGGGTCTCGGTGCGGCACCCCATCCACGCTCTCCACCCTCGTAGTAATTGTGCACTTCGGTTCGGTTTATAATAAAGTCATCGAGCGGACGACACGTCGTCAAACTGTATCCCTTTCGTGATCATCCGACGGACTGAGAAGTTAGATTTTAGAGATGAGGTATTGAGAAAATGATTAACGATTGATAAAGACTGACTTTCAGAGGGAGAGATTAAAGATAAATTCAAAGATTCTGTAATTCAGATGGAGGTAATTCAACTAGAAAAACATCTTATACTTTTTTTATCAATATAGAGATTAGAGACTTTAATTTCGGTTTAACTTATTTTTTTTATCTTTTTCTAATTTGGAAAATTTTATACTGTCCATTTCTAATAGACAGCTTCTAATTCTAAGCATTACACGGAAAGAACAATTTTACTATAGTACCTAAAAATTAAGCTAAATACAGATCAGAAAATAATTTTATGTTGGACTATCAAAATTATTCTGTAAGATAGTCAAACATTATGATATTGCTGCAAAAAGTTTTGACATTCTAGCAATCAAGTTAAACATCCCATACAATTTTTTAAATGGTTCATCATAATTATTTTCAGATCTGTATTTCAGCAAAACTGTTCTTTTCGTATAGAAAAAGATAAAACATACATAAGGAAAAATATTTTGTCTATGTACCAAAAATTTGGTTAAAATGTACTGAACGAAACTGTTTAGTTAATATAAATATTTTTTATTTACATGTATTCATAGAAGCAGCTGAATATTATGTTAAACATAATATCTCAACAAACAAAACGTATAATATTTCGTTGCTGTTAAAAAATGTCTTAACTAAATAGCTTTTGCTGAAGGCATTAAATTTTTTTCCTAGTTTAAGTTAAATTGAGATTGAAGTTAATCCACACTGATAGAAATGGACTACAAATTATTTAAAAATCTAAGATAAAATTCTATTTACAGTCTTGTGTATCGGATATTACGAAAAAGAAGATTTGAAAAGATCCAGAACACGCATGTAAAATATATAGTCACGAAATTAATTGCCCGGATACAAGATATGAAAGTTTATTTTATGCTACAAATTCATCATATATTATAGTGTTTTAGAGAAAAGTTGATTGAAAGTAAAAACCTTTATCAGCGATACATTAAAAATACGTTTCTAGTTTGTAGCATAAAATAAACTTTTAATATCTTGTATGTCCGGACAGTTTCGTGACTGGATATGAGATTATCTTGTTCATTTAACATTATTCTACAATTTTTCCATCTTTTACATACATTTTCAGACTTGAGTAAAAACAGCTGAAAATAGAGATAAAGCAGAATCGGTGCTTTATTGCAATTTTATTTAAATACATCTTTCAATCTGATTTTATTAATACAGACCAATGATTTTTTCAGTTCGAACACAAGTGTGTTTCTGATGGAAATGTATTACTCGCAAGAGTTTTCACTTCTAATCGAGTTTTCCCTATAAGATTATAATATTTGGTGAATTTGAGCATAAAATAATCTCCCAACATCCTATGTCCGGACAATTAGTTTCGTAACGGTATATCGAACTACACATGCACATGGTGCGTGAAGTTACAAGTAGAATTATATCCTGCAATCTAACGGAGATTCTAAAACAGACTCGAAACATTTTTAACAATGCACATTTCGTGTGCGTTCCACTTTGGCCGGCGGGCAGATAAAAGGCGGCCAGAGTTCCTTCTGCTAATTACGTGTCGATAATGGCAAGGGCGGTCAATTTTATCAATCACAGGCGAGAAGTCGTGTTACTTCGCCAAGAGAAAGTTTCCCTGCAGTCTTCCTACCCTTAGCTACCGCGAAGATAATGAACGGCGGTGAACACTGGAAGGCGGACAATGCCCCGGCATTGAGAGGGAGGACATGGAAGATATTTCGAGATTAAAGAAAACGCGTCGCACTGTGTCGAAGTTTATCAGCTAATTGCTTCCCACAACGCGTCGCAAAGATCGAAGCTGCAAGGATCGAAATTTTTGCCTCGATTCGTTTTCATATCGTAAGCAACGATTCCTTTCGCATCGATCAAGCGTCAATTTGATTATGAAAGTAGCACTCGTGTGGAAAAAAATACGAATAAAACTATATTATTTATTTTATCGTAGGACGACCAGCAACAAGATGATCACGCGATTACCGTTACCCGATTTAACGCCAAGCTCGTCGAGAAGTCAATTGGATGAGCAGCTAAACAATTGACAGATAACAAATAAACCAGCAGTCCCGTACACGCCTCATCCCCGAGGAGGCCACCCCTAATCATGGGAAACTCGAGTGGTGACATATGCTATCTCTCGCGCGGCAGTCAATTAAACGGCGCTGCACCGATCCGACGGTGAGGCAGCTAGGGACCGCGTGTGTGGGAATCGGCCGATTTTTAGAGTCAACAAACATAAATCAAGTGCTCGCCAAGTCATCCCCTCTCACTATCCATGACCACCCGCGGCTACCGCGCATCGTGTCGTCACGGTGGTGGCACGTACGCACGCACGCACGCACGCACGCGAGGAATAACGGCGACAATTACGTGTTTAGAGGACACAAAAGGGGTGGCACCCGTGGGACGAGCCATCGGAGCGTGGAGACGCGTGCCGAGGCAATTCGCCACCCGACCAGAGCGATCATCTCTCGAGTGGCCGCATTGTACGCGCGATGACCCTGGCCGTCCCCGTGCCGCTCGCCGAGGACTCCATTGTGTCGGCCCCGAGGAAGTCGGACACGGATATCCGTATCAAACGGAGCGGCACTTAACGCGGCGGCGACGTTTAATGGATCTTAAACACCTTCGTCACCGGCAACGTTGGTACTGCATCTTCTTGGACGCTGTTGACGTAATATTACGTCATTTCACAAGTTTGAGGAGAGTGGAAAGGCTTGAAATTTAAAAAAAAATTCGGTTTTTTATTTTTTACATATAATCCGATACGGTGATCCTTAAAAAAAAGAACTGATAAGTGTTTCAATAAACTGATTACTATATCAATAACTGATGATATTTCATCAGTTAACTGAATAGTAATCATCAGTTACTGATATGTGATAGTAATTAGTTTATTGAAACATTTTGTCAGTTCTTTTTTTAAAGAGATGATTCTTTTGGAATATTTCCCCATTCTTTTTTTTCAAAGTTCATAAAATTGAACTCAGGAGAAGCCAAAAGTGTGACACCGCGTGTACGGTTGGTTAAATGTGCACGAACAGGTAGCGGCTTGTTTTTTTTTGTGTCATTCTTAAGAAAAAGTTATTACAAAAAATTGATTAGCTTTATTAGAAACTGATATTTCATTAGTAAACTGATAAAAACTGATGAAATATTATCAGTTACTAATATAGCTAATCAGTTTTTAACTTTTTTGAAACACTTTCTTAAGGAAACAGTCCCTTTTTCCTCATTTTTCTGTTGTGTAAAAAGTATTTGATATTCTGTGATCATTCCTACAATGGAAGCTGACTTGAAGACGTCATTTTATAGCGCGGGGGTAATTTTTAAACTTTCTAAATATCAATTTTCTAGCGAAAACTTTCTTTCCAAACTTCAATCGCGTTTTTCTCGAAATAGCATTTTTTGCTAGTTTTGCCAAAATAGCTAAAAAAACGACTGCAAATGTCGACTTTATTTTTTTTTAAGATAAATTTTCTGTAAACTAAACAAATTCTTGTGCACGAAAATTTATTTTTTAGGTCTGTTGCAACAATGACTTAAATTTTTTAATTTTTGACTGTCATTGATTTAATCTTGACGTTCTGTTTCAGATTTTCTGTTCAGTCTACAAGAGGGAATCTCACCAACAAAATGGCGCCAAGAAAATTGAAAAATTTCAACTCATTCATCCAGAATCGTGAAGAAATCAGTACGCAAATCACAATTCAATTATCGATATCGCTCTCAATTTTTCATATTTGAACTAACGCAACTGAGTTTGTTTGTTAAGAAAGAGAGCATGTTAAAAAGAAAATTTATGTACGTTTATTCATTCGTCCACAAACGACACTTGAATTTTATCCAATTTTCGACTATTCACCTTTCCATTCCCGTTAAGTTGGCAAAAGAAGTGTTACCAGTGCGGCAAAGAGAAAAAGAATTTGAATTTACTTGTAACTCAGATAAATATTGTCAATCGTGATTTAGCTCATTCTCTTGCAATCGCTTTATTTTTATAATAGCCAAATGTAAAATAATTTCTCTTAGCTTCTGTAACTACTTTATTTTACTTGTGTTAATAAAATAGTTGTAACTATAATAGTGGCATATTCTCATAATAAGAAAAAAATTTATTAAAAAACTAAAATATTTAGTCCGATACGGTCAATTAAACATGACATTGGATTGATTCAACAATTATTCAGTTAGACAAGAAAAGATACAATTCAATCATGTCAACTATTTAAATTTTTTAACCAAGAATTAATTAAATTAACTTAATATTTAGTATCGGCCTAATATTTTAGTTTTCAAATAAATCTTTTTTCTTAGTGCAATACAATGAAAAATAAGTTTTATCGCCTGAAAATAAATCAACAAGCAAAGATTATCACGTTTTTGTACACTTTTCTCTTATATTAGTTGCGGTTATGTGATCTCTAAATTCATCCAAATTAAAATTATAAAATGTGCAGATATCATTCGAAGGTAAAATTCTTGAATGCGCTATTTCTGCTTGAATCGATATTAAAAAGATTTTTAATATAATCTATCAGGATTAAATACTGCTTATTTGCTTCTTTACTTTGTCGCGTATATGATAAAAACAGTTTACATCAGTCAAATGTTACAAATTCACCTGATTTTTTGAGGTACTAGTCTTTAAATAAGAAAACACCGTTTTTATCAATTAATAAAAATAAATTTTATCAATTAATAAATATAATAAATTCATTAATCGCGTACATCATTAATGAGACATTTATGAGTGGAACATGAATCAATTAAATGTTACCAAATTTATTTTATTCTGTAAAATACTAATCTTTAAATTAAATAATATTTTACAATAAATTAATAAAAATCGTAATATTTCATTAATTGTGTATACCTTTGTTACATACGAATCTTATCCTTCAAATAACAAATAAATTTTCAGTTACTTACTAAACCCGCCAATTCCGTCGTTGCGGCAGGCACCTCCTGATCGGCAAGGTTCATCATAACTTCGCGGTTCGCCGTTTCTCGATCTATTCGCTATCGAATCGAAAATTCTTCACTGTGAATGACAAACGAAACCACCGAAATAGCGAAAAAACGCACAATCAAGAATGTGCGACGCGAGCCCTGTCACCGGTGTTACAGCGCGAAGATCGAAGATAGCACTGAATCGGGTGATTTGATCTCGGCGCGAACAGAGGGGTGAGCCATCCTCGCGGCCGGGGGTTGTGTCTCCGAGCCCCGGTATACGCCCCCAACGTGACGTAGAATTTAGTCCTGCGCGTATTTCACCTCCTTGCCGACCACTGCCTAACCGGGTGCTGGGCGGAGCCTGAAACTCATTGGCGACACACGAGCGAGCGATCAACGAGGGATGATGCTGCTGCAGCCGCGGAACCTCCACGCGAGAGAGGACCACGGTCTCTCGGTAGCTTGAGCTCCGAGCTGCACACTCGATTTGATCGCCATCGAGATGTTCACGCGCACGAATAGAGATACGTTTTAATAAGACTTTTATGTCCATTTCTACGTAGATTTACTTTGATCGTGATTTAACTTATTCATTTTATTTGATTCTTAAAAATGAAAAAAAAAGATAAGAAGTTAGAGAGATTAAAGTTAATCTACATTGATAGAATTCGACATAAACCAGCCTAGAACAACATGAGTTCTAGCAATCCGCCATTTGGATGGAAATAATAAGTTGAAAAAATGTTATCTCTCTTCCTAAAGAGTATACATGAAAATTTCCGCAGATTTTATTGTACCTATGTGTGTCGATACTGCCGATAAATTTTTGTATACAATCAACTGATGAAAAATGTATCAAAATAATAAAATATAAATCGTATTCATAATTTTTTTTTTATTTTAACATGTTAGGAAAGTTGTAAGACTGCGTCTCACAGTAAATCCCAAATTACACTAAGAAAAAATTTGTTTATTAAAAAAAATTTTTTTATGTTCAAGTAAATATATTTATTTATTTTAATATCATTTCATTGATTAAAAAAGTATTTCCTAAGTTTAAAATAAATTATTTTATGCTAGTTAATATTAATTTAAATTAAGGCATTTAAATATATAAGAAACTTTTTTCAGTGTATAGTTATAAAAATATTAAATATTAGTTATAATTTCCCATTCAACAAAATATAACTATTACATAACGAGTGGTTAATTACATTGCTGAGTGGAAAATTGTAATTGATAGTTTCC
Organism: Solenopsis fugax; assembly: GCA_003595255.1. Classification (NCBI taxonomy): domain Eukaryota; kingdom Metazoa; phylum Arthropoda; class Insecta; order Hymenoptera; family Formicidae; genus Solenopsis; species Solenopsis fugax. The sequence continues at coordinate 23,406 of QKQZ01047197.1, forward strand.
CAAGCAGAATAACGAGTCACAATAATGTCAAAATGACATCAAAGTGATTCGTGATTGATCGAAAAGTGACTTTTAATGATCATTTTGCAGTCACTTTGACATCATTTTGACGTCGTGATGACTCTCTGTTTTGCTTGAGTTTGAGATAACTTGGTGTTTGCTGGGCAACTAACAAAAAAAAGCATTCGTAAATAATCTTTCGAGAGTCAATATATTTTCAAGGCGAATTAAAATTTGAATTTATATAATAATATTTTTCATTGTTATTCCCGCAAGACTTCCGAATGTTCGGTAATATTTTACTTTAATTTCACAATTTTATTTATAAACGAAGCGTTACAGTTAAATATGGCGCACATTTTCTGTTAACTATGTTACATAAAATTTTGAAAATCCCGAAAAAAATTATACATATTTCATTAAATATACTCCCAGATAGCACACAGAATTCAAAAAGAATTTAGATTTATGTCACTAATTGTGAGTTAATTTTGAGATGGAAAGAGAATTCTTTTTTTGACTTTTTCATTTCTTTTTTCAGAAAAAGAATTCTTTTTGCATTTCAAAATAAACTCAGTATTGGTGACATAAACCTGAATTCTTTTTTATGCTTTTTGAATTCTCTGTGCTATCTGGGCTGTCTTGATATTAAAAAAATAAAAAGTAAAAGAGTGTCTACGTGGAAAATCTTGAGATGACAGTAATGAAATTCTCTGCGAATTAAACGAAATAAAAAGTGTCCAATAAGCAGACAATATTTTTTAAATGTTTTTAAAATAAAATTTTATTAAAAAAACATTTAAAAAATATTGCTGCGCATTAGGATTTATTGGATAACAGGCATTTCTTATCGATAGATACTCTACTCTTCTGCGGATAAATACATTGCATGGAACTCTGGACTTTCTCGAGATGTCACCACTATAGGAAAAAAATACACAAGCGCGTGCGCGATGGTGCGCAACTACCTCGCACTACCTCGCCTCGCCGAATGGATAGAGCCCATTGGAGCCCATTGGAGATTGGAGCCCATAATTTTCCATAGCTCTCTCCGCTATTATCGGGTAATTCCACACAATCGCGAAATTGTGAATGAAAATGGATTTGCGTTGATAGCACGTTAAGTGCCACGCTGACGTGACACGCGATAACGCGGCCGACATGTCGATTATGCTGTAAACACCGAAGATTCCCTTCTCCCGATAGCGCAGAGGCTAACGCGAAGGAGATTTCGGGAATAAATCGTCTCGTGATTGCAGAAGTGCATTACATCATTGTAAGTAACGACGGATTTTTTGTAAATGACTTGCACCTATTCGCGCGATTGTTTTCCCCAGTAATGACACGTCGATATGTTTACGTTAAATATATCTATCAATGTTGATACAGTAACTAATTTACTTATCTGTATTTACTTATCTTTTTACTGACATCGCTCCGATTTGTACGACGTTGGCCATAAATATTTTTATGCGCATCGCAGCCGACGAGAATAAAAAAAAAATTACTTTACAAATTTTCTTGTAATTATAATAGGGAAGTGATGCAGGTATTCTCGTGTTTCGGAGCAACGAAGAGAATTTCGGAGCATTCGGAGAGTAACTGATTGCCCCAGTGTTGTAACATTACATTACGTACGCAGTGCGCATATTATTGCGCCTTGAATGTTGTCGAATTTTTTCTGCTGTTAATTTAATTTTGCAAATAAATTTGTTAAATTCGATTAAATTCCTCGCGGAAGTCTCACGATTTTCGTTGTCGAATTGATCGACTCCGAAATGATACTTTGACGCCTTGCATTTAATTGTAACGTAACTTGATAAAGACGTGCTTCGAAATAATGCCAAAAGGGGAATCTACAGCATTAAAATAAAAATGTAACTGTACAGTATATTTGTATTATACGAATTTATACGAATATACAATGCAAGGATCCTCCTTTTGAGGTTAGGCTAACCTAACTTAACAGTCCTCAACAGCTCCTCAACCTTTTAATTTTGCCCCCTGACTACATCCAAATCATCCGTAGTTACAAACTTACAGACTGGCGGAATTTTGGGCGTTAATGCTTATAACACACCGATGAGATATGTGGCATCAAATTAGGCCAAATCCTTCGCGAGTCTCTCTGCTTGACCCACCTGTCACCACAAGCTACAATATCTGTCCACGTTCGAGAGATGTCTGCGGTAGAGGCAACACCGTTCATCCGTACCATCGAATGGGACATGATGGACAAGACGAAATTCTTCCCACTCAGTATGCTGTCTTCATTCTCGGTCAGGTGTTGTCTGTACCCCCTGACAGTGATCAAGACTCGCCTTCAAGTGCAAAGACAAAATCATATGTACAATGGTAGAGCAAATTAACTTTTGTTAACTTCTAATTCGACTTCTTGTACACAAATTGAATCCTTATACCACAATATCTCTTATCCCACAGGTATGGTAGATGCATGTAGAAAAATTTACAAAGTGGAAGGTGCCTCGGGCCTTTATCGGGGCTTCTGGATAAGCTCCATTCAAATCGTCTCCGGAGTATTTTATGTATCAACCTATGAGGGAGTACGTCACTTGCTCAGACAGGATACACCCCTTGGACGCGTTGACTCGAAGGTCAAAGCGTTAATTGCTGGCGGTGCCGCCAGTTTAGTTGGACAAACGATAGTTGTTCCATTTGATGTTCTCAGTCAACATCTAATGGTTCTCGGGATAAATAGTACTAAGCACGGCAGGGTATATGTAGATAAAGTGAGTCATATAAAATTCTTACAAAATTCTCTACATCTTCAACAGAGAAATTCATTTGAGACCCCAATTCTGAATATCTCTTGCAGATGGGAATGAATCCCTTAGGTCTGACCCTTGAATCCGGAAAGACTCGCGCGCAAATTTCCGCGGAAATAATAAGATTGATTTATCAGAGAGATGGTTATCGCGGTTTCTATCGAGGATACATGGCTTCTTTGTGCGCATATGTGCCTAACAGCGCCCTTTGGTGGGGATTGTATACAGTTTATCAAGGTAATTATTTTATATTTTGTGGTCATTAAAGTTGTTGAAACTCTACAATACCAGCTAAAAGTTATCGAAATAAAAAGAAAATTGCTGACTTCTTAGATTTATTCTTTTTTCTTTTAATCAACGATAAAAAATTTTGGTCATGAATACTCAAATTTTGGTTCTAAAACCAGTTACAAAATGGAAAAATGGAAACAATTGAAAATAAATTAACTTATAATAGTTTATGTAGCAAAAATAACCCTATTTTGCTGCCATTTTAGATAAATAATTTTAAACGAGTAAGTTTAAATAAACTTGCATGAATATTTATTAGTTTTATTATTATATGTAAAAAATTTGATTTAATTTGTAACGCTACTTCTTTATCAAATTTGCAAATTACTACAAAACGCGATTTTACATAGAATCAAGAGTAAAAAATGAAATAACTTTTGAACCAATAAGAGAATTATGTTGAAGTTTTACACAGATATTCAAACATAATAATAGAATAATGTATATAGTTTTTGAAATGTCATATACATGTACACAGAAAAAAGTTAGTATCAAATCAACAATCCATTCTTTCATATATAAGAAAGAATATAAAATCTTGGAAGAATTTATAATCTTAAACAGATATAATTTGCTAACATAAAGAAATTTTGTTTCCTCATATAAGCAAATTCATTCCATTGTAAAAATATTAGGTTGGCACAAAAATCATGTCAGTTTGTTTTCTATGTAAATAAAAGTTTTTGCTTTGTATGAAAAAATGCCTTTCATTTACATAGTGGAAGAACGACATGGCTTTTTTGCCGACCTAATATTTTCTCTATTTGATATTTAAATTTTATTAAAAAATAATATAAAATGGCGTCGCTATTCAAATTTTCTTAAATCATGTTTTTTTTAATGTGACCATTGTTGCTCCCACTCATCAGAAATGGCACGAACTTTTATAAAATTGAAACAGATCTAGTACTTGACGTAGCTGTTTTTCATTTTTGGTGGCGATAAAAAATGGAAAAAATTTTTCCGTCAAACACTAGACTTTAGTGTCTATGAAGCGTAAAATCGTAAGTCGATCGATCAAACAGTTTTCAAGATATAGTGGTCACGTGTTTTTGAAAATATTATTTAAAAAACTTCAATACTGACCTCATTTTATATTATTTTTTAATAAAATTTAAATAGAGAAGTTAAATAAAAAGAAGTATGACCTTTACGATAGAACAAACATGATTTTTCGCAAAGTTAGATCCTCGTTTTGATATTTATATATATATCTTCTTAAGTAAAGAATGAAGTAATCATGCTTTTCATATTTTCTTCCTAACAGACGAGCTTATAAGGCTGCTTCCGAGCTGGTTCTCACACTTGTGCATACAGGCGATGGCGGGTACATTGGGGGGTTTTACGACCACGATCATTACGAACCCCTTGGACATTGTGAGAGCGCGATTGCAAGTGCAACGATTAGACAGTATGCTTAGTGCATTTAGAATATTGTGGATCGAGGAAGGACTGCACATGTTTACCAAAGGACTCTCCGCGAGGCTCGTACAATCCGCCTGTTTCAGTTTTTCGATAATCTTAGGTTACGAAACCATTAAGAGAGTGAGCATAACCGAAGAGTACAAGAGTTATATTCGGTGGTGAGCTCCAGAGGTACTATTACGATTAATTTCACAGATGGAACGGGTCTTATCCAAATGACTTTATCTATAATTACGACGCACCTTTCAATGCGCATCACTTTTTACGCCTTAAAGAAAAGGCAGTCATAATTTAATTGACACGAAAATAATCTGTAAAAGGTGCTATCTAAATTAATTTTTCTTGGCTATGGAAGTACTATTAAGTTATGTTAGACTTTTAGTGATTGAAGCTATTTTTCATTACACGAACAAAAAAAGAAGAGTAATATAATTGCATAATTGTATCACCCGTTATCCGCGTCATTGTCGTAAATTCGCGCATCATAATTTGATATATCACAGCAATCTCGTAGAGAGGAGGCAACTCGTACTTCGGTGTACATAAAACTGTAGTTCCGAATGACGGCAACTAGGCGATTAATTTGTAAATGTAATAAAGCGCATTTTGTACGCTAGCGTCATGTGTCAGATCGAGTACAAACTTCGTAACATATATTAGATATGTTACTGTGATACAAATATATCTATTTGTACTATAAAGACGGCCAGTATCTTAGCTACGCGTCCGTTTTTAACGTTACAATATATATTGAACCTAGTCAGACATGGGCATGTACGCGTGCATAAGTATATTGGTCGTCTTGAAAATACGAATAGAATGTAATATCTAAATAAAGCGATATATACTGGTTCATTATTCACTCTAAAAAATGATCGTGTTTATGTAACTCACCATGTGATGTTTATATTATTTATATTATATTTATATATACTTATATAAATATAATATATACTTATATAAATATAATATATAAATATGTTTATATATTACATTTATATCACATTTATTTATACCAATA
>QKQZ01047202.1:0-18731 GCA_003595255.1 Solenopsis fugax
AAATAAAATTATTAAAATTGTGATATACATTACGATACATATTGCGATTAAAATTGCGTTGTAGATAGTCAAAATACTGTTAAGACCGAAAAAGCTAATGCACAAATGCATCACCTTGCTCGTACACGACGTTCGTCATCTTACCCCACAGTCGCTGTATTTATTTGTTTATCAAATATAAATATTGCAACATGAAAATAGAAGAATATGAATACGTTATGGTATACGTTTTCATCTATACAACATTGTGATTTTCTAGAGAAAGTAAAAATATTTATTATAATTATGTCATTCCTTATGAACAAATACTAAAAAGTTACGTATAGGTGCTTCCAAAACACATTTCTTATTATATTATCTACTCTTATGGACAGATTGAAATCAAACTATCACAGATTATTTATTATTATCTAAAGTTTCTAATAAATTAAGCACTGGTTCATCATTTATTATTAACTTGGAAAAATTAACAATTCGTCATCTTATCCACTTCGTCATCTTACCCCCCTTTCCCCTACTTAACCAATCTAAATAACAGAGACAGAATTCATATTTGAACTATTCGTAAAATTTCGAAAGAAAATCTTTCTGTGGCGCTTATTCATGTTAAGGCCAATCATACTTGTTATAAAATTTGACTGTATAATTGACAATAAGATCTAAATTTTCTAGAAGAATTGTTAAAATGTTACTGTTATAAATTCTGTACGTGACAAACGATGTTTTAGCAAATACAAATAATATAGCTCCAAATTTTTGTTGTAACACCTAGAAATCTACTTACATTATCAAAACATTTTTTTGAGTGTGGCATTCTATTTTTATATTATATCAGGTACGTGCAAAAGTTCTGACGATTTTTTGAAAAGCAATTTTTTTTTAGTAGAACACAAACAATTTTTTTTTAGCTGGACTCATTGTTCATGCGCCATCTTCCTATTAGTTCTTATAATAAACAATATTGAGTTATAAAATAAGGAGAAATTTAATATTGAGATAGCTTTCGTGTAAAAAATTTTGCCAAGGAATCATGAAGATTGATGAATTACATATCAGGCAGTTTGCTTTTTAAATTTGATCAAAAACCGCTATTTATAGTCTTAGTTTAAGTTCATCTTAATTAATGTCTTAAGATGTTAATATGACTTTGTGATTAGTAGATAACATTTTAAAACGGTACTCAAGATAGTTTTAAATATAAGAATCGTAAATATTGACTACAAAGACATTTTCTTCTTATTTTAATTCAATTCTTGTTTATTATAAGAATTAATATAAAGATGATGTACTATAGAATGAATGGACGTTGGGACATCTTTGAAAGTTGTCTTTCAAACCGCCTAAACTTTTGCACATACTTAATGTAATATTGCACAATTGAAACTGTAATATATCATATTTTCTATGTGATTTGATGAACTTAACTCGAATTTAAAAAGTTTAAATTTAATAATTTGTGTTATAAAATATTAATGAAATTATAAAACTTAAAACAATAAGATATGCACACATTTTGCGATATTTATCCAAGGCAGCAATATTACCTAGATATATATTATCTAGAAAGAATAATAAAGAAGTACTTATTAGGAAGCACTCTATTAGTAGGACGTGTTTGTATTCGCAAAGTCATTAAAGAGAAGTGTATGAGCCATAACGGATTACATGTACGTTAGCAATGGCAAAGCGCAACAAAGAACAATAAATAATGGACCGGCTGTCTATCCAAATACGTTGCAGAGAATATCGCACGTGGGTTATCTCACGCGAGGAGCTGCGACATAAGTATGCATGAAGTTAGCTAGGGGTCGTCTGAAATATTAAGCAGCTAGACTCTTCATGCTGAGGTCTGAAAACTGTTTACCCTGGAGGGCACGACAGAGAGAGGGTCGGAGCCACCGTTAAAACCACGGCCGACTACCTACTCCGTTTGATAAATAATGCGGTCCGCATTTTGCGCGCGAAAACTTTCGGATATCGAGCCGTGCAACGGAAACAGCGAATCCGCTGAAAGCTGCATGCGTGTTAAAACGTCGCACCGATTGGAAGTAATCTTGGAGACATGCAATTTGCACGGAGAGAAAAATTTTCAAGCGTAATTAATTATGGTTTACCAAAATTGTATTTACTACTACAGCAAAGGAATTTGTCAAATTGAAAAAGGCCGACGACGGTCATAGCATTTTCTGATAAGGGAACAGTCGAAACTGTCTCTCACCGATTTCGATCAGTTTTGGATATGTTGTAAACATTAAAAAATATTAGACTTTTATTTCTTTTATCTGCTTATCTCGAGGTTTAGAGGTTGAAACACCCCTTCGAAAATAATGGCTGGCTTACCTGCTCAGGCTCAAGAAAGTCCAAACCCAGTAATTGTCGCCTTCGTCCAACGTAAACTGAACACAGGCCAAGTACGTGAAAACTAGGTTCTTCTGCATTTAGGAGTGTCACCAAGTCCCATCTTGTGCATAAATATCAAATATAAAGTACATATCGGTCTGCAGCGGATCTCGACGCCTAATGATAACTTTTGCGTGATAACTTTTGTTTATATACATTTTTTAATTCTTCCATTGAATTTACCACAGTTGTTACTAGAGGAGAAGAGGGTATTATGGCTATTGTGAACATTACGGCTATCTCCATTATCTCCGTTATTAGGTGACGAATTCTAACTCTCATTGTTTATGGAATTATTCAATTAGTAGCTTGCCATTTTTTAGTAGCGCTAATATGTCAATATACAATAGCTAACAATTGTTATAAGGCATTTTTACTTTTGAGCACTTCTTTTTCAAAGTACATTTTAGCACTTAATTACACGTACTTCCTCATTGTTTTGAAACATGAGCGTATTATCACACGAATGTATGCACACTCGAATGTTTTTTTGATATTTAACTTTTTATTCGGCTGTACACACTTTGAGTTATGCAAAGTTAACATGGGATTTTATTAATATAGTTTTTTAAACGAAATTTTTATATCGAAATACTTCTTCGATAAATCGATTGTTACTCTAAAGTGCGGTATTCAAAAACGTTAGAGATATCATTTTATGTTTGTTGTTTAACGTTAAATAGGGATAAAATGATATTTCTAATGATATTTTTAAAGTCTTTGATCGCAGAAAAATTTTAAATCAGGAAAATTAAAAATATATAAATTTTGTAATAAAATACTGTTTTTTTTAAACTAAACTGATTTTTTTAAAATTATTTTTGTGTTAGCCATATTACCACCACTTTTTTTCTTCCCCCGATTATGCAGTGCGTCACATTTTTATAAATCATGTCCTAAGTAATAAATATTTCATTACTTTGAGTTTAGAATCTGTTAAACAACATTTTGACGAATATAATCGTTCCAGTTTCAACATAAAGTATTGATTATAAACAAAGTTATTCAATAAAATGAAAATGGATATCATATTACCCTCTTCTCCCTATATATTACAATTAAAATTTAACTATCACATACAGATTTTTGTTACTGCAATTGATCTTGTTTTCCGTGTGCAGATACAAAGGATTCTAAAATCTTATTAAAATTGCAATATATATATATATATGTCATCAATAAATGTATTTATGTCAATGATGATCTATCTGTGCAGTATCCAGTAGGTTCTCTAGCCATTGTCTAAATGTTATAACAATTGCCGCTGGCGGCCAAAGTTCTAGCGATTCGGAGGCGACGCGACGATGGAAAGTACGTTGGCGTTTTCCGTCGATCGCAGTTCCGCGGCGTGCGCACAGCGAAGATTGCGAAGTTTCACCGAGGATTCCTTACAAAGCCTGACTTATTTAGCCCCAGGCCCGCGATGGGCGCCACCTCTCTATACCCTCCTCTCCCCCACCCCCCGTTTGCCACCACTCTTTGACTTGGTTTGCACCGTTGGCGGAGTACGCGCCGGGCGCCGGTACTCTGAGAGGGCGAGGGGGAGGAGAAGGCGAACAGGCGGAAGAGGAAGGTTGCAGGAGCGAGCTTGAAAGGACGAAACGCTCTTTTGTCGGTGCCCTCTACACCGCAGAACTTTATTAATTGCGCGTTTTGTTATGCAGATTCCTGCAGAGCCAGTCTCAGTCTTCCAACTCCCGGCTCTGCCCGGAGCAACCTTGTCTACCGGCCCGCGCGACCCCATTAACTCTCCGTTGGATCGCGAGAGTCCAGACTCCGCCTTTAAAAGATTACCCTCGAATTCATTGCCTTCAATTGGGAAAACTTTGCGCATTCTGCAACGATCTTTCCCATCGTCATCACCGTATTCCACGTTCCTTGTTCCTCGCTATCCAAATTGAGTTATGCGCTCATGGATAAATCTTGGATACTGAATCAGTTTGTATGTGACGTTATTACGATGTGAAACGCATTGTCCTAAAGTGCTTATAATGTCTAACTTACAATGACGTTCATTAAAGAATCAAGAAGTCGAGAGATAAATTATCCGCAAATGATGTTTTATATCGCAATGTAATCGGCAGTGTAATAATTACGTTACAAAAAAATATAAACAAATTGTAAAGACAAACAAATTGTAACAATGCTTTCTACAAATTGCTGATTTTCTATTGAAATTCTATTCAATTTCAAAATTTTATCAAAATGTTTGATAAACGAAATGTTAATATTATCGTTACTTGTGTATCAAAGCACAAATTGAACAGTGTTTCTACAGCATCTTTGCATATGACTACTAATTATCAGAAGAAATAACAAACTGGATAATATATACATATATTACATACATGAATATTCGAGTATAGCACTTGGTATTAAGGAAACATTCTCGCTTTCGCTTTTTTTTTGAAAAAATATAAAAATTATGAACTTTTGAAACATGGTGCATTTACTCTTCGATATTTGAATGTTCTTTAGAAATGTTTTCAAATATAGAAAAGGTATTTTTGGCAAATATTTGCAAATCTATGGGCGTGTTAAAAGAATACCGGTTCACTATTTGTTGTTGCTTAAGACGTAGAAATGATCTAAAGCAAAAAATTAAAAAAAAATTCTGAATCTATACAAATGTAGTTATTGTTTGACCCAAAACCAAGTTAAATAATTTATTTTTGCAAAACTGGCAATGTTTTGAAAAAAAAATACATTTTTCGCTTATATTTGAGATTTTTCTAGAAAAAAATCAAAAAGTTAAAATTTTTATTTGATTATATTAGGTCGAGCGTGAGATACAAATATTATAAGTTATTTCCTAAAAATTTTGAGTCAATCAGACTAAAACTAGATGAGTTCTCGTGGTAATAATTTTGAAAAAATATTGTTTCGAGAAAAATGCGTTTAGAATTTTGCAAATATTTATACGTTAATAAAAACTTTTGCAAGTCTTTTACTTTTAATTTGTTTTTTCCCTTTCAAGGTTCACTATTAAAAAATGCCAAAATATAATCTTAGTTTTAAATCTTAAAAGTGAAAAAATTCTTTAAAAGACCGAAATGATCGATTTAAGATGGTCATTACCGCTTATATGATTGATTTATATAGACATATAGACACCTTCTCACTCCCCTTCCCCTTTCTCTCTTGTTGAGCCATTTTCATATATATCATATTGTATATAAAGGATAATCTGTAATTCCGGACACAAATTGCATACAATGAAACATGTTCTTGGAATCATTGACTTCAGAATGCTTTGTTCTCAAGCTGATTGCGCTGTGATCGCAGTGGCAAGCTACTCCCTCGAACGCGCACCGATAATTAGCCCATTAGGAAATTAAAAGTCCAACTGCTGGAAAGGCAAAGTGGTGTCTGTTTCGCTCGAAGTGCGTTCTGTTACGACTCTAGTCATTACTCCTGTCTGAGCCAAAACGAAATATTCCTCCGGGAAATACGGCATAAGAACCACTTAAGAGCATCGGCCTCTCGTTCACTTTCCTCTCTCGGTTTAGTCTCTCATTCATTCGCGTCATAATAATCATGACGCATCAAATATCGGTTGCTGCGTGGCTGATGCAAGTTTTTTTCCGGAGTCTCTACTGTGTGCACTATGCAAAGAAACCGGACGGATCTATCGACACCAATGGAATTGACGCTCAACGACACAACGATGTGAAAAACACGGAATGTAGCAAGAAAATTATATAAGCTAGAGTGATAGCGAAGATAGCAACAACATACGTCAATTTTTGTTTTTTAACTTTATCATCATATATAATTTTATGTTTCTCTTTCTTTATGAATTTATGAAAGAAATGACGTAGAGTGAAAAACCGGAAGAAAGACAAGAATGTAGGGAGAAAAAATTCGAAATCCATTGATAGCAGGATTTCGCGAATTAAACTCCGCGATAACTCCGCTAATATCGAATATCCTCCGTAAGAAAGTTTCGTTTCTCTCCTTCTTCATTTTTCTGAGGTAAGTGAGAATGGCATCGTGCTTCGAGGTGTTTCACGTGCCTGTTGCATTGCAGAAGCTCACGCGGAACGGCGCGGAGAGGCGTTTCGCGCGCGCGCACCCGCGCGCTTGTATATTAAATGGTGTTCACGGTTCACCAGTCAAATTGAATCTCAGGCTATTGGCAGATTCTCAATAAGCTTCAACAATGGACTCTGTTACACGAGCCCCACGTCCTCCGGTCCGCTCTTTCCGTTCTCCTCGTCTCGCTGCTCGTCGTACTTTCGTTCGGCACGTTCTCGCATTTCTCCTCAGGAACGTATCCATCAAGCTTCACGTTGCTGAGGTTTCATTCCTACAGTTTGATATCCTTAAAAGTGTCCGCCGACAAAGTACTCGAGGTGAAAGTTTTTAATTTCCGATTTAAATATTCCATTTAAATATTTTTTGTAATCTTGGATTGAAGATTCTTGGTCCGTGACGATAATCATATTGGATAAAAGTGTTAGAAATAAAAAATGTCAAGCTTTTTCTCGCACTTATAAATTAAAATAAATGAGTTTTTTTACATTACTTACATTTGATAATATAAATTGGTAAAATATATCAAAAACATCGTTTTTTTAATCATCACGACAATCTATCAGGATTTTGTGTCTAAGTTAGAGCTTACGAATCAAAAAGAAAATCTATTTTTTAATTATTCAAACGATTTAATTATTTATTTGTATAGTATTAATAAGTGTAGTATTGTAAAATTCTCTAATGAGATAACGAAATTGTAAAATTCTAATAAGAAAACGAAAAAAATTATTTGAAAGATTATCGCAATTGAAGTAGCTAGACTTCTAGATATGTTTTTGTTTCTTTCTGCCGACATTTTCTTTAATTTTCAATCGAGTTACATGCGCTATCTGAAACTTTGGAATTAGAAAATAAATTGTGGATGTGACAATGTAACATGTAATAATGATTCGTCAGGATTATTGCTACGCTAGATAGAGTAAATGCAAGAAATAAAAGAGTATACTACTATTTGAGCATTTATCATAAGTTATTATACTGATATAATGATGATCGATACTTTATCATTTTTAAGGTAGTTTAAATTTTTCTTCAGGCGAAAGCAACGTAAGCACGAAAAAGGATGAATTAAGCCATTTCATTTCACAGAATTTTTACGTGCATTCGATATTTCGTTTGCCGATATACGGGAGAAGCGGATGGCGCGTGCATTGTCTGGACGGGGTTAAGAGGGTTAGACCGAGTTAGGGGATGTCATGGGAGGGGATGAGGAGGTAGGAGGTAGGAGGGTATCGGTGTAATGAAGAGCGACAGTGGCGCCCCTAGCCATCGCTAATTTGCCGCTAAGTGCCTGGCTTTGTTTCCGTACGGTGATCCCATCGTTCGCAATATCCTGAATCCAAGGTGATGTTCCACGGTGTTTAAGAGAGAAAGCCAAATAACCTGCGGTATTACCCGGCAATCTAGTATAGATCGGACTTGGGAAAAGGGATGACACCGAAGCAGATACACTCGAGAAAAAGCGGCGATATATACTTTTAGGCTGGTATTTAGAAAGCACTTATAAAGCTGTTAGCGCGCTTTTTCATTATTCTATCTTTATCATTCGTTAGATGTAAAACAATAGAATGACAAAAAGCGTGCAAACATCTTTATAAGTTTCTTCACGTTTTGAATACAAAGAGTCTTATAGTATTAGATAGCTGAATTAACAAAAAGAGGAGCCATTTACAATGTAATCAGTATAGCTATTTTAGTCAGACATTTAAGGATGTGAGTGATATCTCAAAAACCAAGAATATAAAAATTTTGCTAATTGTTATATTATTACGTTTGCGTATTTGTATAAAATTTGAACACAATTCTTTTATTGGTTTAAAAGTTATTTTATTTTTTGTTTATTCTTGATCTTATAAAGGAGCTTTTAAAGAAGTAAGTAGATACATATCCATTTTTGCAAAAATAGGGTAAGGTTGCCGATATCCGGCTCCTAAATCGCACCACCTCGCGTATAAATTCAACCACAGTACTTGTACACTCTTTGTGGGATTATTTGGAAATTACATAACATTATCATCATCCTTCATTGAACTCAACATGTTAAGAACAATAGAAATTTTGTTATTAATATTTATAGAAAAATCGTAACTTCGCTGCTATTTTTCAACACATTTCGTAGCTTGATTGCAAAAAAGATAAAATAAATAATCTAAATTTTGATAATTTGTAATGATTACAATATTATTAAAATTAGATTAACAAAGTTCAAATAACTTCTTATTTGTAAATTAAATAAATAAAATTTTACCAAATGTTTTAGTTTCCTAAATCGCACCATGTCTTAGTTTCCTAAATCACAACTATAGCTTTGATCGTGGTTATATATGTAAAATCAAATATAATAATTATACAGAGCATACATTATAGTAACAATATTGCCGTAACGTAGCAATGTTATTGCAATATTATTGAAAAGTTATCGAAATAATGAGACATTGACGGAAATTATATTTAGTTTATGGTATTTATCTCTAATATTAATAAAATTATACTTATCTAACGCATTTTTGCTTCAGAAGAAAGAATCTAGCAGAAAAAGTACCACTTTATCTCAGGAAAAATAATATTAACCTGTGGTGCGATTTAGGTGACCGATTGCCTAAATCGCACTATTTGAAGACTTCTTGAAAATCGTCATTTAAAAATTTATGATAAAATATAAAATTCTGAAAAACTAAATCTGAAAGAAGAAATGTTGTACTTTATTATGATGTAAGAAAATTAAAAATATTCCTCATAATTTCTTAGTTATAAGCTTTTATGTCAAAAGTGGTGCGATTTCGGCAACCTTATCCTATTTATTAGAGTTTTGTTAGTAGGTAATGTAAAAAATTTTAATTTAATTCTCTAATTCAATTCTTTTTCCTTCTTTATTATCAAATTTACAAAAAAAAAAAAAACGAAATTTGTTGAGAAAAGAGTATTACGAATTAAATCAAAATTTTTACATATACTAACAAAAATCTAGTAAATATTTGTACAAAAATTGATTTAGATCTACTAATTCATTTAAAAGTTATGTCTTTAAAACTGCAACAAAATATAGTCATTTTTGTTGCAAAAATTATTATAAACCATAAATTTTTAATTGTTTTCTTCGAAGAAATACAATTTTTTATTTTATAATAATTTTAGTAGCTAAAATGAATATATTTTGTTGCAGTTTTAACTTTTAGTTCAGATAGCTAGAACATTCTTAAGGATGTAGATGTCACATTGCAAAGCATTATCAATAATAAGTAGGATTATCAAATCCTATCTACAGGTAAAGTAGGATTGAAACTTCCTGATTGAAAAGTAGTACAAAAATAGAACACCAGGCTTCAAAAGTAGGACAAAAAGAGGACATTTTAAATTATATTCTAATATAAAATAGTAATTTTGAATTTAAAGTAGAATAAAGAAAGTACACTTTAAAGTCTTAAGAATTATAAAATTAGTAATATTAATAACAAGAAAGCTTTCTGTAAAGTTTAGCGCATGTAAAATACATAGTACACTATAAGCATAACATGAGATCGCTGGATGCTGGATCAATGTGCATCTTATGTAAATCAAGTCGCTGCGTTCTCTCGTAAAATGAGTACCAAAAAAGAATACATTCCAAACACCCTGAAAATTCGGCTGGACGTTCCTGGACGTTCTAAAAAAAAGTATATGTCCGGGATAAACCGTTTCGTAACTTTATTAATGAGCATTTAAGTTACATGTAAAATAATATAAATATCCCAGATAGCACAGAACGTTCTATGGATGTCTATAAACGTTCTATGAACATCCGAATATTCATAAAACATTGATGTGCTATCTGGGTATAATTGATTCTCAAATCATGAAACTAATAATAAACTAATATGAGAATAAAGCATTATTCATGGACGTTTCCTTCTTCAGCATCATATGCATAGTGTTTAACTATCACAAGTTATATCTGTGATAATTATTATCTCATAGTTTAAGTATTACAAGTTACTTTTAATAAATGTCCATAATGAATGTTCATTACTTTAAACTTTAAGTACGTATGATAGCACTTCTCTAGTCAAATGATCATCTGCATTTGATAAAATTTAGGATAATAAAATAATTGTTATTATATAAGATAATTTTTAAACGTAACTATCATGTTCGAGTTTTAGTTAAGCATACTATGTGTCTAATATATTATTTAATATATAATATTAATAGATATCTACATTATTTCTTTTAAAGAAGAGTTATATTGTTGAAAAATTAAATTATGTTATTAATGAAATTTGGCAACATCGCATTAAATAATCAAGTTGACTATTCTGGTTTGATAATCTACTAACCTGTCAAACCTGGTCTGACTACTGTAATGTTTAGAGATTATACATTGCATGAAAAGCACGAGAAAAGTTTTAAAAGTGTAAATAAGTATGGAAAATTATAATAATTCTTCTCCGAAGAAATTATAAAGAAAATTTACTACGAAAAAATTACGCGCGTTTTATTCGTTGTTTTTAAAGAAATTTAAAGATCACCTTCGTAAATTATCCAGTGAGATTACCTCGTAAATTACACGGTGACTTGTATATATTTTATGATTTATGTATTTGTCGAAAAATTTAGTTTACATTAATGTTTTTTATTTTATTCTTGTTAGTATACTGTGACAGATACTGTGACAGATAAACGGTCAATGTGTGCATTGTTCACCATAAAGGTAATAGTTATTACGCCATAAGGATACGTGTTTACAGAAATACTTCATTATAATTTTCTCGAAAATGATACATAAAGTAACTTGAAAGTTTACATAGAGGAACAAAATACGTAAATAAGCATCTTGATAAAATATTATAGTAATAATATTATCGTCAAAATTATATTATATGTTAAATTCGTAACGGCAATTTAATCAATATTTTTTATTTATTCTTGGAACCATTAATAATTAATTAACTTGATATATAAAAAGTTTATAAATTTTTCTATTATTACGTTTGTGTATTTATGTAAAATTTGAGCGCAATTTCTCTAATTAATTTAAAAGTTTTTAATTTTTAATTATTCTTGATTTTTTGTAAAATCGCGTTTGGTAGTACTTATTTGCAAATATAATAAGGAAGTATTATGAATTAAATAAAAAATTTTAACTATACTAATAAAACTAAATAATCGTGCAAAAGTTTATTTGAATTTACTTAATCATTTAAAAGTTGTTTACCTAAAACTGTAGCAAGATGTAGTCATTTACGCTGCATAAATCATTATAAGCTAAATTATTCGTTTTGTTATTTGCAGCTGGTTTCAGAATTTCAGATATTCATAAAACATAAAATTTTTTAACCGTTGATTAAGAAAAAAAATAGAAAAAACCTCTAAGAACCTGTAGATCTTAAATTTCGATTATTTCGACTAGTATTGCGTAGTTATAACATTCGCAATGAAAAAATAAGCATGTATTTGAGGAATATCGAAAAACATAAAATCTCTAGACTTCATAAATAATTTTATTTACACAATTTTTCATATTTTTTATATTTTATATAATTTCCTGTCATGTTACATATACATGGGCAAAACGATTTTCGACGATACTGCACGGAAATAAGTGTGTCGAGAAATTGTTTGGATTATTGAAATTACATAACTTGTAATAATGAGTAATATCAATGATGATTTTGCAAGACTAGTATTAATGAAAATTATCATGTTTATATGCTCGTAATTATTTTCTTTCTTGTTCTTTCTATTCGCCTCATAGGTCACATGCTATCAGTCGTTACTAATTACACAATTAAAGCAAAGTATATATTGCTGTGTTAGAGATTAAGTTACGCGATATCAGTACTCGTTCTCACTTTCGCTTTCTATCAGTGATGCAGGTTTAATCATATGTTACCTTACGTAAAGCGATCATATGAAGACTGGTTATATAAGGAAGTAATCGCTCACAACCGCAGCAGTCATTCGTGTACTCGCGATCTAGCGAGATCGTGAAATAATCAAAGTCTTTTAACGAAACGTCTCACCATCATCATGGACACTTGGATACTGTTGTCTCTTTTAACTGGCATCGTCGCTGTTTATCATTATTTCTTTAAGAACTTGGACATTTTCAAAAAACATGGAATAATACATATACCACCATTACCTATTGTGGGTAATATAGCACCAGTTTTTCTTCGTCAGATGTCGATGGCCAAACTTGTCCAAAAAGTTTACTATCTAAATGAAGACGCTAAATACGTTGGTTTTTTTGACGGGATGAATCCAATTATAATGATTCGCGATCCGGATCTCATCAAAACCATCGGCGTTAAGAATTTCGAGATGTTTCCCGATCATCGCGCTTTCATCGATGAAGTCAACGATCCTCTGTTTGGCAAGAATTTATTTTCGCTTCGTGGCGAGAGGTGGCGAGATGTGAGGGCTCTACTAAGTCCTGCTTTTACTTCAAGTAAAATGAAAACTATGTTTAAATTGATGTCCGATTGTGCCGTCAATTTTACTGACTTTCTTTCCAAATTACCTGCGGACAAAAATGTTATGGAAATGAAGAACAGCTTTACTAGATATACGAATGATGTAATCGCAACTTGCGCTTTCGGTATCAACGTCGATTCTATGAAGAATCCTAATAACGAGTTCTACGTGTATGGAAAAGAAGCTACCACTTTCAACTTTTTGCGCACCATAAAATTTTACATTGTTAGAAGTATGCCAGCTTTCAGCAAAATGTTGGGTATTAAATTTGTTAGCGATAAAGTAGGCCAATTTTTCAAGGATCTTGTAAGGAATACGATACATACCAGAGATATGAAAAATATTGTACGACCAGACATGCTGCAACTGATGATGGAATCCAGAGGAAAAAGGGGACCTGGAAAGGAACTGACAATTGAGGATATGACTGCGCAAGCGTTTATCTTCTTCTTTGGTGGTTTCGATACTGTTTCCAGCATGATGTGCTTCGCCGCTCACGAAATCGCTGTGAATCCGGACATTCAAGCAAAACTGCGTGATGAGATAGATGAGGTTCTAAAGACAATTAATGGGGAATTGACCTATGAGGCGCTAAACGGAATGGAGTATCTAGACGCGGTGGTCAATGAAACTCTTAGGAGGTGGCCCATAGCTTTTTTTCTGGATAGGATAAGTGCGGAAGATTATGAGCTGCCTCCAGCACTTCCCGGAGATAAGCCTTTTCTCTTAAAAAAAGGAATGAGCGTTTGGTTCCCTGCTTACGGTCTACATCTGGATCCAAAGTATTTCGAGAGACCGAACGAGTTTTGTCCAGAACGTTTTCTGGATGAGAACAAGAAAAATATAAATTCAGCCGCGTATCTTCCATTTGGACTCGGTCCAAGAATGTGCATAGGCAACAGGTTTGCATTATTGGAAACCAAGGTTATGTTATTCCATTTGTTAACTCGTTGTGAATTAAAAATGTGCTCGAAAACTTCGCATCCGTTGCAATTGAGCAAAACAAATTTCAATTTGATGCCAGAAGCAGGATTCTGGTTGAAGATCCAACCAAGAGATAATACTAATGTACCGTCAAATGTTATTAATGGTACTGCGAATGGTCATATTTAAATTCACATGATTTTTCGAATAAAATTTACATAAATATAAATTCGGCGCAATATTATTCAACCAAGAGAACTACCATAATGATCGAACTGATTTTAAATACGCAAGCGAGAATAGTTTTTTTTAATACAATGTTGTCATTACAATAATCAAGTAATGTTTCTATTTGTTCATAATTTTATATTGATTATTTTATTAAATGATATAATTTTTAATAACATTTTTTTTATTAATTCTCAAATGTACAGATTTGTTTATCAGAGAGTAAAATTTAAATTTAAATTACTTTAAATTTAATTCATTACGATAGAAATTTCGTAGAAAACAAAAAATTTTTGTTAATATTATGTAACAATATTATAGAAAAAAAGTTATATAACGCATAGAAAAACGAAAAAATTGTACAAAAATATTGATATATTTAAATTCTATAAATATAATAATCCAAGAAATGGAACAATTTTTTAGTCAAGAATAGAAAGTTAATAATATGTTACTTTTTTTAAGTTACATACTTTAAAATAACATGTAAAGCGATATACGTACAAATATTATAAAATATATATGTATAAGTTAGATAAAGCATTATAATGTGTAATAGTATCTGTAAATTTTTATATGTAAATAAGAATGATCATTAAATAAAGAATAGTCTTTTATTATAAATCCGTAATCGTTAAATGAAATCGTTGTAAAAGATATATCTTAACATTCTTGAAAAATTCATCAATGTTTTATAAAATAACAAAAATTTTTGTCATATGTTTAATTATATTCTGAAATAGTTACATTTTATTTTAAAAAAATATTTTGCGTAATTGCTGAATATTATATTCAAATATATATAAGATGCAATCTCCTTTTTATGAATTTTAAAATGCGCAGAAATTGTAAGATTGTCTTTAAAATTTTTGCGCATTTCGGCATGTTTTAACCTTGTCCAAGTTCATTCATTTAGAGTAATGCTCATCAAGCAATTGAGTCAATTGAATGATTGTCAGAGTGATAGTTCTCATTTGTATGATGTAATGGAAATCAAGTTCAAAGTGATTATAAGTAAAGTCATGGTAGAAACGAAAGCGATAGTAAAAGAATAGAGAATTATAAAATCGAGATTATAATTAAATTATACTTGTAATAAATATTAGCAAAAACCACTAAGACAATAAATATCTATGATATGTTTATTATGATTAAAATTTTTTTAATGAAAAGAGGTGTTATATCCTGTTAAATTCATAATGTCAAATTATACTTAATTTGAGTCATTTTTCAATCTTATCTTTATCGTCACTGTTTCTGCCCAATAAATCATTAATTTAATTAAAACAATTCAAATATGTAATTTAAAAAAATTAAATTTGGCTGAAATTTAGTTGCAAATAATATTTGCTATAAGCATAAGAACATCATTTATTAAAATTAAGCAATTCAATCATAATAATGAGTTGTCACTAATGTTGAGAGTCACTGATGATAACAGATATCTACATGTACATATTTGATACAAACAAGTTTCTAAATAAAAAGAACTACAACAGAATTTTATTTGTTATTAACATACATGCATAGTGATTACCTAAATAGTTCGTAGATGACAGCTTGTAGTTTACAACACCTTCGATGCAACACCATTAAATTAATTGGCGGCATTTGACCGTACAGAAAGTATGTTTGCAAGCAAAGATGGATATTTTGAACTAATATAATTAAAAGAATAATATTTAATACCTAATAAAATTATAAAATAATAAAATTCATTAATAGAAGTTCTAAATGTCTGATATTTTTCGCATGTTACAATATTTAAAAAATTATCTATATCTCGATAACTGAGCACAATTGATATACAGATTTTTTAAATAGCGTCTACTAATTATATATTGCTTATCAAAACCCGAGTCGAAAAGCTTTAAATTATTTATTTTTATAATGATTAATAAAACAAGAATTATAAAAAGCTAATTCAATCCTTCAAGCACCGTTCTTTAGATAAGCGTACATCAGTGAGCGTTTAGTAGTGTGCGTGCGCGCTCTACCACTACGTCTTTGTGCCTTCACAACTTCATATCGTTACAATATTTTTACGGCTCGCACTTAATAATACAAAAAACTTTCTTTTGTACTAAAAATCATATTTCTCTTCGAAACATTCCCTTATAGAGAAAATTTCGACAAGGAATAAACCTTCCGCGAGAAAAATGATGTTGTATATTCTTGTATTGTATATCTGTATGGCAAGATGGAAATTAAGGTTTGTGTGATTGTTAGTCATAAAATGAATGAAAGTAAAATAAAAAGATCATTTTAGAGTTGTAAAATCTAGAATATGATAAGATTATACCTATAAATCAGCAAAAACCATTAATGATAACGAATATCTATCTATGTTTGCTAGCAATATTTTTTAAATGTAAAGAACTACAACGTAATTTTATTAGCATAATGCTTGCACAGTAATGCGTTACGTAATACAACTATTTGCAGTTAATGTATAATTCTACTTTGATACCTACATGAATTTCGTTAGGTTTTTATATATTTATGAAATATTGCACAATCACTCTAAGGGAGAGATGCAAATGCGTACCACTTAAGCTATTTTATTATTATATTTCGCATTTGGTGCTGTTTTGGATGTAAATCAAAGTTCAAAACTGTAGCGCGATGATTCAATTATCTATTATTACATGTTAAACATTTCAGTAATAACAAATTAATTTACTATACGCTTTTCTATAACATGCTGCGAAAGGTGTGATTTAAAATCAGCCTAAAGCATACTTTTAAATCGTATCATCTTCGAAAATATCGAATTTATAAATTAAAATAATTAAAAATATAAGGAACCATTAATTAATATTTATTTTATTAATAATTTACCGAAAAAGCGTCTTTCATATTATCTTTAATAAAATTTAAATATCAAATAGAGAAAAGTATGATTTTTAACGTGGAATAAACATATTTTCCTATATTTTTCCATTTTTCCACAAAAAATTATCCAAGTTAGATTTTTGTTTTGAAAATATTTTATACTGCAATTAACATAATATCAAATCGAATAAAATGAAAAATAAATGATGTATTTTATAATTTTATCAAATATTCAATAATTAATAAATACCAATAATGAAAAGACAAGAACACTGAAATAAAACTGGCTTGAATTTATATTTTTAATTGATACATTTGTATTCGTAGTAATTACTAGTTTTTATATTATCACTTATCAATCTTGCATTAGTATCATTTTTTTATAGTAAAATTTGTGGTGGTTATGAAGGAAACTTTATAGAGTTTATAAAAATATCGATTTAACTTCTATAATAATTATAAATGTTTATATACAATGTATATAAAATATTCTACAACAAGCCTTCTGTTATAAAAATACAATTCAAAATAAAATTGCGTAATTATATTATTATCGGCTATATAATTTGATGAAAAATTTACATCAGATGTACCTGATTTTCTAAAATACTGACAGCACAAAACAAAGTAAAACTTGTTATATTTTTATTTTTATATTTCTTATTTTTTATTTACTTTTCATTTTTGTTACTAAAGTGTTGCTTATATGAAGTAAAAATGTAAAATATTGAATAGGTTCGCTTTAGAAGACCAGCAATTTTCCCCTATATATTGAATCATTTGTGCATCGATGAATAAATAGAGTAATTCCGGTATTTACACCGCGCTCTGAGAATTGGTCAAATAGTGACATAGACAATTGGATGCCATTCTAAAGAGGTCATCAAAACTTCGAGAAAAAGTAATAAAAAATGTAACGAATCATTACTTTTTAAGTAATAGCAATGATAACGCGTTACTTTTTAAAATCAGTAGTGAAATAATAGTAACAAATTAATTTTACAAAAAGTAACGGTAATGATAACACATTACTTTTATAAAGTAAAGTTTCCAACTCTGATATTGATGATAAATAATAGAAATAAAAAAAGAAAAGACAAAGTTAGACTCAGTACTTGGTGTGCAGAAATAAATTCATTTATCGAATTACAATATATTATGAACGTTTCGACTCATCTTTCAATAATAGACATTTTTACATGCCAAATCAAAGTTTGCGATGTAGTTTCAGCAGATCCATAAATGACATACTGTGTAAAATTGTTACGTAAATCTGTGATATCTTTCGACAGTACTCATTTCGCATTATCATTCAATGATAAAAGATAGATAAATACAGATAAAGATAAAAATAAAAGTAAAAGATAAAGTAAATGACAAAATGTCTCTTTTCCATATATAGCATTACTTTATAAACTATAAGATTTTCCTTATAAGATTTCATTCTTTTATAAACTATATAACTTTTCATTATTCTTCAGGGCCAAATAGAATATTTCTTTAGTGACATATTGGTACGTATATATATTTGAAACTAATCTTCTTTTCAATAAAATAGTTTTAAATATTGTACATATACAACGTAATAATTTGTAAAATAATCCGAAGCGACATATTTTATACATCATTTATTTTTCATTTTATTCGATTTGATATTATGTTAAATGCAGTATAAAATATTATCAAACCAAAGATCTAACTTAGATCATTTTTTTGTGGCCAAATGGAAAAGTATGTTTATTCCATTATAAAAATCATACTTTTCTTTATTTGACACTTAAATGTTATTAAAGATAAAAAAAAAATATATATATATATATATATAAAAGGGGCGGCGCGATTCAAGTTTTCCT
>QKQZ01047205.1:0-14207 GCA_003595255.1 Solenopsis fugax
TATATATATATCATCTTTAGGTTTTTGATCATAACTTAATTTAAAGTGTATGAATCTTCGTCAAATTATAACGTATTTTGATAGTAAATTGTTATCACACATTATGTACAAGGTGCACCTGCCATCACTGTAAAATTTTGAACGCATTCGATTTACTTCGACGTTGTGTTCAAAAAACCTAAAGGTGATATATTTTGGCCAATATTGTATTAGCATATATAAGATAATTCTAGAAGAATATGAGAGGGATGTTTACTTTTTCTTGCTCATTAATTTCTTTTATATAAAATTTTATATAAATTTCTTTTATATAAATCCACGGAAAAAAGAAAGTAGCTGTCGTAGCTAAAAACTGCATATGGTAACTAAATTACGTCGTAATATATGGACAGCTAATATCTTATCTGTGATACCTATACATATTTAATTGAAAGAATTTAGCTACCTGATACACGAATTTAGCTACAGAAAATATTTGCTATATCCAAAATATACTTTGTAGCTAAAAGCTATTGTAGGTAACTAGGTAATTAGCTACCAAGTGTATTACCTACGTATCACTGACATATCGGTTAGTTCCGATAACTATTTTTATGTTGCTATACGATGTGATTCTGATAGACATGCATGTTTTGCTACTTTACTAATGTATTAGAAACAACAGCAAATCATAA
Organism: Solenopsis fugax; assembly: GCA_003595255.1. Classification (NCBI taxonomy): domain Eukaryota; kingdom Metazoa; phylum Arthropoda; class Insecta; order Hymenoptera; family Formicidae; genus Solenopsis; species Solenopsis fugax. Next base: position 675 of record QKQZ01047205.1, read on the forward strand.
ATCTATAGTTACGACAGCAAATACAGCCTTAGCAAACCATGATTAGCTATGACAGCGAAAATTTTTCTTTCTGTGTTGTAGAAAAAGCAACGTTTTCATTTTAAAGACAGGGTTGAATGCGACATTTTCAATTCTCGTGTGATAAAAATATTAAAATTAATACAAAATATGATATGAAAAGATTTCTTTGATACAATTGTGAGAAGAAAGAAAAATGATCGATTTTAGAGTAATTTAGATATTCGCCTACGCTCCTCCTTTCGAGTGCCAACGGAAGCAAGACAAGGTACCACCCTCGCGCGAATTGCAGACAGAGCGGGTGTCAAATGATCGGAAACCCTAATCAGGAGTCGCGCAATCAATTATCGTGCTGCGCACTGGCAAAGCGTTTAAGCGATCTCAGATTACTGCGCTCACTCTCCACGTCCCGAACGCCCGCAGAGAAATTGTGTTCGATTCAGCGATTCCTGCCTGCCTGCCAACCGAAAGCACTCAGCCCTCTCCGCTTGCCCTCCCGCTGTCTTGCGCCGAGAGTGTACGCGATTGGTGCCTAGTCAAGTGTGATTTACAAGTGTAACTCGGCCCTTCCTTGATGACCGGCGTAGTGTATCTAATTCCGCACTTGGAACGACTTTCTTCTTATCGTAACGTAATAATATTTCCTGGTTTGATTGCGATAAACTGCGTTATTTCCGACTCGGCGTACATTTACGGAGTAAAATTTTAATTAATAAATCCCGCGTTTGTGAGAAAGGAACAAAATTAATTGCGTTTCATAAAATAATACAAAATAAAAAAACGTGAATCTTTTTTTTTTTCAAAATTGTGCCTTCCCTTCTAGCCGCAAAAGTAGATCTTTATCCTCGTTCCTCGCTGGCTTTTTCCTTTTTCTTGATTACAAGTTCAGCTCCACCGTTCGTTTCCGTGCCGTGTAATTCGGCTCCGTGACCGTCTTGTTCTTATTTTTCTTGCTCGACCTCTCTTACTCTCTCTCTCTCTCTCTCATCCTCTCTTCTGTGACAACTTCAGCACCGCGTCTCTTTTAACCCCTGTCGCCGTGTGCAACCCCTTTTTCGACTTATATACCTCGACCGGAGCGACATGAGCTCACCTACGTGGTCGCAGGAAAGCGGGATTATAAAACTTTCGCCGGAACGTAGCTAAAGTCGCCGGGGTGAATTTTAAAGTTCCGCTATATCGAGTCCACCTCCAATACCACGGTCCACCACAGAAGTGCAACTTCGTAAATTCCTTTGTTTTACATTCGAATTCGTAAAGAATATGACGCGAAGGAATATCCCCGGAATCTTTTAGAATAGCAAAAAATTCTTTCAAGTCACTCTCTAAGTTTGCACGAATTTTAAATATTTATTTATACAAAATACTGCACGCCCACAGGAAAGATATGCAATGTTGAATTATACTAACAGGCGTGGCATCAATAAATTCCGCATATATTTCCGCGATCTATTGCGACGTCGCAATCGATATTCATTTTTATCTTGTCAGCTTCCTGCGAATCTACATACGGCAAGGTATCACATATGAAGTGTCAACGCATGTATTCTCGTGTAAAAGAACCCTCACAGTCGAATCTACCAGATACAGCAAATCGCGCTAACGTCAGCTTTTACGTTGAACGTAAGCACTTTAAATATTTATGAACACACACTTTCTATCATTTTCGCGTATAATAAACTTATCCATGTATTATTCACGTATGTGGAAAGCCGCGAGTGACGCGGAAACAAATCTGTCCAGATCGAAACGCCGAGGATTTATGGCAGCCGATCAAGATGCAAAGAGTTAAACGCTACCTTTTTAGGGGTAAGGTACAGGTCGCGCGAATAATGGCGATTTTATCGCGCGTTTTAACTTGGGTGCCCCGTTATCGACCTGGCGCTGCCCTGTTCCCCAATTACGACGCCAACGACGACGGCGACGGCGACGACGACGAAGAAGACCAGGAGGTGGAAAGGGAAAGGGGAGGAAAGCAGGGACGCCTGCGAGCCGTGCACCTACGTGAGCGTAAACGACGAGGATTATCGAAGTTTCCTCGCTGCCGGGGAAAAGCTTAAGGCTTCTTCTCTCCGGACTCCCTTTTCTCCCTTCCGCGTCCAATGGCAGTAAAAGACCTTCGGAGCACACGAGCGAACCGACGTTCGCTACGTGGATTCATTATTCCCTTTAGATTCTGGCTGTTGCCGACGCGGACGCGACCCTACGCACAAAGAACTTCAAAACGTGTACACACAGACACGGCATATATACACGTGCAGATGTAATCTGCCGCGAATGAGTTATAGCGAGATTTTAAGCCGCGTAGTTACGAGAAGGAAGACGAAGATTTGCAGGCTTAGCTGGAATAATTGTAATATCAATCGTGTGTGCATACAATTAGAATGAATGCTACATTGAAATATTTTTGTAGTGAATCCTATAATCGTCTTAAGAGCGATAACCATTAACTAAACTGATGGCGTCATTAAGATGCAACGATCATCGTCATTGAAGAACATTTATCTCGACAGATCAGTAAGTTGCAACTACCGGACGAGACTTGTTATTCGGGAAACAAGACGGTTTCGGTCGATGAATCGCGATAAAGAGACGCAGCTCGCGGGAACAGGAAGAAGTAGCTGGCGTCCGTCGCGCGAAAAACGGTGAACCGTTCTCTCGCTTCTTCCGACGCTGCCTGTACTACTAGCGGAAACCGCGGAAAGAAGCAGTCGAGCGTTTCTTTCCCCTTACGAGAAATCTCTCGAGCTCGTCGAAGGTTACCGTATGCACGTACCGACGGGATTTCGCGAATGCAAATACGGCGCCCCTGGCCGACGGCGAAAATAAGTATTTGTTTTATTCCTCTTCGCGACCGAAACACGTGATCGGACTGTCCAGCGGACTCGGAAATGGATCGTGACGACTCACGAAACGGATTCTCTCGTCTCTCTCGCATTTTTCTACAGCTTCCGATGTTTCTTTCCTTTATCCCTCCGTCCTCTGTTCGCCGCCACGTTCTCTCCGCAATTCTCGCCTGCAATTTTCGCGCAGCCTATCGTAGATTGCGCCAGGAACGAACACTCCAAATCGCCCGCGACATATACACACGTACTTACGTACATTCTCTCCTTTTGTCTCGTGCGCACAAGAGGTAAGTAAAACTCCCGCACGCTGCGGCATACGAGAAAGCGGGAAAGAGAATTGCGGATCGGGAACGATAAGTAAGCGCGGAAATAACGTACGCCTGTCCGTAACAACGTACTTCCAAGTACCTCGGAATGGCGGCGGCGAGGACGTAAAGCCGGATGTTATTGGTCGCTCGAAAAATACGCGAGCACCACCGATAGTCGCAGCGTGTACCCTCCTCCCCGAGACGGGGGAGGTTGTATCGGAGATGGCATGGACCGCAGATATATCTATTGATAGCGAAGAAGAATCGGGGCGAGGGAGGAGATGGGGGTACGGTGCAGCTGAGCTCAAACGGTTTCAATGGCTGATGGGTTGGATAGGGTTGCTGACATTGCTTCCTCCCATCGCCGGAGGAAACGACGAAAGGAGAAAATACACGGATGACAATTTCTCAAAACAATAGGGGATCTCTACATTGTACATACATATGAAAGGATAGTGAATCTACAAGTTTACAACCGCGCAGTCGAATTAATAGTATCTTTAGTAGTGCATTAAAAAAAAAAAAGAAAAGGTTAAAAGATATTTAAAAATTTATTTGTGGGATACAATATTTATTTCACTGAAAAAAATTCTTGTTTAAATACGGCGAATATAATTTTATTCCTAGCAAATAAACCAAATAATAAAAAAAATGAGATATATTTCACAGAAATGTATATTCTGTCCTCATAATCAAATATTTTTTTAACCAAAGTTTTTTTTAAGTTTGAAGAAAACAAGTACCATTTGCTTCTAAATATTTCGACCTTTTTTTGATGTACCCTTTGATAGCGATTTCTTTTTCTATAGATCCAGAAGTATACAAAGATATTTAATGTCGAGATTTAACGTCCAACTGGCTTGCAATTATTGTTTTGGTTTCATCGAATTTTTCATCAAACCTCAATCTGATACTTTAAATAAATTGAAATATATTTAACTCTGTTTAAAGTTTGATGTAATTCATTAATAAAGTTTAAAATAATTATTAAGTCGCGAATCTTAAATTATAACTGTGAGGGCAAATAATAAGTTACATGTTCGTGAGAAATGACCGCGTTTTGATATCTCATGATACTTTTCGCGACGCTCCGAACAATAATATTATCTGCGACATACTGAACGATTCGTGCCATTATCTCGGTTATGCGAATGGAAGAAAAATGACTGCGTATACGCAACAGCGTGCTTGTACGTTGCGAAAAACGAGCGCCGCATGCGACGGTGATCTCGCAAATATTTAACGCGAACAAAAAAGTCGCGAGAATGAACAGCGACACTCACCGTTCGTAAAGAACGATCACGTTTAACGTCTTGTAATATTTATCGCTCTCGCGTCTCGAAAACTAATGAGACGATAATATGCGGATCTATTAACGCCGTCACATACCCGGAAAAAAAAACTCGGCGAGCGAATGATAGCGCGGCGCGACCTTACGGAACAACGCATCATACACCGTAAATTGAACGATGAAACAAAAATAAAATGCCATGCGCAGCACGTCGCATGCCAACGGATGCATGTCACCGCTACGAAATATTCAATGAAATTTAGTTCTGAGATAGATACATATACCACGAATATTCTTTGCTTTTCAGATCAGTTATAATAATTACGATAAATGGATAATTATACAACGCATTGCGAGCTTCATTTTATAGGAACGTCTCTAATGAAAACGATTCTCATATTCATCAAATGAGAATTTCGTTAGGAAAAGAATTTTAAATGATGCACTTGTAACATTATTTCTTACGAACAATTAACTATTATTAGTCAGCGCAATTAATTGTCATTCTCGATTTACTTGTAATACTCTAAATATTTCGTAATGGCTGGCTCGGTGACGTAGACGACGCGTCGTTGCGCTTCAAGGTCTGTTTACGTTCGAGATCACGAGACTCGAGCCGACAGGTAGTAGCGAGATCATAGTGTTATTACCTCTTGAGATATTATAGTGACAAGTACTGAAAGTGTCATTCTTTCGGTATGACTAATTATTTTGTAATTAATTATTCGTTCGCACAATCATCTAAAGAATATCTTGTCGTGGAGAAAAAAATTTGTTATGAATTGATCCGTTACACAATAATTAAATTAAAAATCAATACTACTTGATCTGCAAAACGGATGACAGATCAGTATGAGCATGCAGAATGTCTATAAAGTCTATTTCCATCTTCTATATTTCGGAAACGGTTCATTTAAAATTGTGAAAAACCGTAAAACACGTGTTTCATATCATTTTGAGAAATTATTCTACCCCCTTCCCCCCCCTCTCTTAAGAGTAGCTCCTCGAAATTATGGAGAATAGACTTTATAGATATTCTATATGCACAGGATATTATGGAATATAAAGTAAGAACTTTAAGCGATATTTTCGATTAATTTTAATCATTTATAAATTGAAAGTTAATGCGGCTTCGTTTTTTTCAACATTAGAATTTTCGATTTTAAATAATTTCTATAATAAACTTGTAAAATATTGTACAGGTGACTGCATTTACGAGATAACATGTGTTAAATGTCACCGATTTGTACGTATCCAAAAATGATGTGTTCTCTCAAAAAGTGCAAATAAAAGATAGACAAGGTAGACTTAAAATGTAGAGTAGAAAAAAAGTAGAAAAAGAAGACTGACAGAAAGAGATGAACAAAAAATCGCGAAAAGTAAAGGGCAGGAGTCGTACTTTTTGGGTTAATCGTTGCTCAGCAAGCGCGAGACATCGGGTTGTTTCTCGCGCGTAGAAAAGGGGGGGAAAAAAAGAAAAGAGGACCCTTTCCATCTTGCCTCCACGCTCGCTCCGTCATACTGTCTTATCCTGAGGGATTAATTTCTCGAGGTTTATGTACGTCGCTGCGGGAGGGATGGCATCAGGTAAATCCTTCGCCGCGGAACGTATTTCACGAAGAAAAATACGAGTAGGATGATTCGGACGGAGTCCTCAGCCTGTTCTTCCGTTCTCTTTTCTTCTCTCTTTCTTTTTCTCTCTCCTCTCTCCCCTTTTTCCTCCCTGCCGTCATTTTAAATCGTTGTGCTTGCTCCAAGGTACGTATTCAGGAGAGATTATCTCTCGAGAGCACGGTACGGAATATGCGAAGATAAAAATACGGACGCGACGGATGGTACGATAGAAATTTCCGATGCGCGGAATTATTTACCGAGAGCATATCCTGACGGAACTTGTATTCCAGAGACCGGTAACATGTTATGAGAGATTTCGCGGCGGGAACAATTTCGCATTTGCTACTCGCGGAGGAGATATTCGCACTCCCCTTGTTAGTTACAAAGACGACATGAGTCGCGTTCCGAATGTTCGCGGCGTGAAAGCAAACTACATCCTCGGCAGGAAATTAAACTTTGGCGTACATGCCGGAAATATCGATTGTCAATTACAACTGAAGAGACAATCGCCCTAATCAAGATAACGAATACAATTGATCCATGTATGCATGTTCAAACGAATTTTCCGATTTCTACTAAATTTGTAAATTTCCAAAATATTTAAATAACAATGGCAAATATTATATACTGAGAAAAAAGATAATTAATTTTATTTTATTGAAATAAATCTTTATTCAAATATGGCGAATTAAAATTTTATTTCTAGCAAATAAATCAATTAATAAGAAAAATGAAATATTTATTTTGTCATCACAAATTTATTTATACCTATGTAATAAATGTAGAAGAAAATGTCACAAGTAACATTTGCTTCTGAACATTTCGACTTTTTTTTCTCAGTGTACATGAATGAGAATTAAATGATACGTGATACCTTTTATCAAATCTCGGGTACAAAAATACGGAGCGAGAACCGTCGTACGTGCGTTCTCGGAAATTCGATAAAAGTGGCCACGGTTTTCGACTTCAATCAGTAATAGTCGCCACGAGAAAGTCGGGAATCAATGGACTGAATTTAAATCCGTGCTATATTCGACGTTACATCTGCGAAAAGTGAGAATGGGACGAGACAGGGAAAAAAATAGAGGAAATACGCACGGAAACGGTCGCGGGTCTCGTCCCTACGGTATCAACCGACGTCGATATTGAGTTATTCGCCCGCTGTAGATACTCCGTTTTCCGGGGACTCGAGTGGTATCGGCGGCTCTTGGTACGTCCCTATCCACCGGCCAAATGAATATTAGTGGTACCCAGGAGACAGAATTAATAACAATCGCTCTACCGCGCGTCTCCTCCCCCCTCGTACTGCGTGGCCACAGACAAAACACATGTGAAGGCAACTGAAATTTATACTCGGTAGCCGATTCGTTTGGCGTCGCACGAAACTCGCGAGAGTACTGCATAGAAAAAATGCGAAATCACCCCTGATCCTATTTACGGAAAAAACAATCCATTTTTCAGGGATTATTTTTTCAGGTACGCAAGAGAAGACGATTCCTGTAATTTTTTCAAGTTCCTGATTAAGATTTCAAATGACACGTAAATTTCGAAACGGTGTAACTTCAAAGCTATACGTTTGCGTATTACAAATGTTTCCTACCGAGGATGAAATTTCCTTTCCTACCACGAGCACTTAAAACGCGACTCATGTCATCTTCGTAACTAACGTAGGAAAAGAAAGGAATTTAAAGAAGCTAAGAATAAAAGAGAGTTAGTTTCACAATTCCTTTCCCGACGGCTATTCGCCAATAATAAAAAAGTACTGTGAACTACGCAATTCGCCGTCACGACGATCTCGGCAAATTCGTTAGGCGAGACGTTTTATATGTCGTATACGTCCGAAAAAGGCTGCCGGCACATAAACATCGGTCCCAGGAGATCATACTTCCGGGGAAGAGTGGCGTCATTAAAAGAAACATGGAGCCGGATGAGAGAGGAGAGCCCGGTAGAGGAAGAGCGGCAGAGTCATTGTTGCGCGGCTCCTTTTACGATTTGGAAGTTAATTTACACGCGGGACGTAAGCTTCGCGGCGCAGACGAGTCTGAAATAGCGTATACAGCCGAATAAAGAGCAAACAGATGCAACGAAGCGGTGCCGCGACGGCTCGTAAAACTTTTACGCGGACGGTCCTTTTACTTTTTCGTTTTTCCTGCACGTCCGTCGCGTCTCTCTTTTGTGAGCGACACGTTGTCTCCACACTTTCATCCGCGACCTTTTCTTATCACTGCTCGATTATTGACTCTTCGAGTATCATGCGCCATATACTGTAGTCACTTCCAAATTTCAAAACTGCAGATTAAGGGAGAGAATCTTACAGTACCAGACAATTGCTTTTAATACTACACACTATCCAAGTGTATAATTTTTATGCAAACTTAAGTGTATAAAAATTACACACTTGGATTTTGAGTGATTCCTCCTTTGATACCTTCCTTTTTCCTTTCTATGTTTTTTTACATTGCAAAAATGGCATTGATATGTAGTTGAAAAGTTTAAGTATTTACTTTCATTTTAATTATCAGCAGATTTTATGTTTTAGTTTGAAAACTTTTACAAAAAAAAAAAACTGTCCGGTACTGAAAGACGATTTCTAAATTTTATAAAAATTGGACATTTTTATTTTTCTAAATTTACACTTTTGCAGATATTCTTAACTGTAGATTCTCTAGCTTAATACAGGATGTTTTAGAGTAACATTGTATTTAATGAAAATCAATTATTCTCTGAACCACTTTAAAATTACAGTAAAAAAACTTAAAACGTGTCCGTTACTGTAAGACTCTCCCCTATACATGAAATAACATTTTGTTATTGATCCCCGAGAGACCGAGTACCCTGGACAGATTTACCGTTCATCGATACCGGCGTTGTCATTTTTAATTATAAAATTATTAATTCCAAGAATCACGAGTTAATCGCTCCCTCATAAATTACCTTCTCTTATTTAATAAAAAAATTTAATAAAGGAAATTTTAGAGTCACACGAGAATCAATTAATATATAAAGCAAATTAAATGTGTAAATTGATGTTAGTTGTATTCATTTCACTGTGTAGATATTTTTTATAATAATAATAATAATGATAGGACACATGTAAAATGATGTATAAAGTGCAACATTAACATTAATACAGAACGTGAGATCCCGAACAGGGCTTTATGTTACAACGGGGATTAAAGGCAAAGCTGCTTTTGTGGCGCGCAGAGCAAGGACAAATGATGCGGGAGTAATCACGGATCAGGACGGAGAAAATGAGAGTCATTTGAAAAGGTTGTGCTCGGCATCTTCCGCTTTCGAATCCATCGCCAGTCATTATCGCTCTACGGTGATCGATATTTTGATCCGCCCTACTTTTTCACGCGTGGCCACGTTGCTTTCGTAGATTATCCACGTCATTACGCGAAAGCCTCGAAAGCACCGCCGGGCTATACCTTTCGCGAACTGCTAAGCCTTTCGCTGTTACGCTGCACGACGTTGGCACAGAAATCGAGGTTTGTCACTTTCACTGGCGCTTGCACAAAAAAAAACCGCTTCTTTTACGAATGCAAAAGATTGAAGTATCCTTCACGTATATGATTCACCATTCAACCAAAAGAAATCAACGCTAACTTTGTCGCTAATCGTTCTTGCAAAAATTTTGTTTCGTATATGTACATATATTTAAAAAATAAAAATAACATTTTAATTAGAAGTTAATGATTAGAAACTATTGTTCGAAACAGGTTTTTCATATATGTCATAGTCCTCGGGTAACATTCTTTAGTCTCGATAATTCACTTTACTTTCATCAATGTTTTATATTCATTAATACAAATTATCTCCATTATCATAGAAAATATTTTATTTTTATATTTGTACTTCATACATCTTTTTTACATACACCGTCATTATTAATGAAAACATTTGTATAGTAAGCAATGGCATTAATCTATATTTAATTTGCTTTCCATATCGATTGATAATACAGAAAAATATATAGATTTCTATTTATAAAGCTATTGATCGATCGATCGGTATCATATGGTTGTCTGAAATGATGGTTTCTATACGAAACATTAATTCATCTAAACATAAACGACGCCCGATAACAGGTTTATTAACGCGATCGATGAAGCGTACCTAATTGACGGGCGAAACAACCGCGAACAGCCGTTACGTGCAAAACTTTCAAGACTTTCACGTTCTGCCTCTTCCCCGTAACTCATGCACACACGCTATCCTTATTGAATCACTCTCGGCCTCGGTGTACTCGCGTCTTCCTTTTGCGCTGAAATACTTTCACGGTCGCCGTTCAAAAGCGACGACGTTGCTTATTCATAGTTATTCTCGTGTTTATTTAGAAGGCAGCGAATATTGTGTTATAGACTTTCTATAAAAACATACGTGCATCTGATAAAAACGTACGTGTCAGTCACAGTGCCATTACTGTAGGCTAATTTTACGAATGGGAATTGATTTCTTGAATTTATTAAGAGGGACGCTACAGTGATGTGTAAAAAAATCAATCTTTTTTTCATTTTATTTGAAAAAGCAACTTTTGAAGAATATATTATATCTCTAAAATTTCAAGGTACATAACAAAATTATTTTTCATTAAAAAGATAATCAAATTTAAAACTTTAAACGCGTATTTCTTAAAATTACTTTTTGACCACGATTTCTCAAAAACCACTGAACTAATCGCTTTCAATTTTTAACAGTATATTTTAAAATGTATTGTTTACCGTTCGAACTTTTTTCAAAATTAAAAAATTTTTTTACCTTTCACCGTAGTGCCACTCTTAAAGATCAAAGTGTCTAGCACAAAACAAGACGATAGTGATCCAAAAAGATATACAAACTCATCTTTAACAGAACTGATAAAGTCTTCGTACGAATGGAGCATATCAGTTATTTTGCGAAATCAGTCCTGACATCCGCGAGATGGGAAGGGAAGAGCGTTTCAACGAGAGATAAAATACGAGTATAGCCGAGAAAGAGCAGCCGATCGTGTCGTAATGAAGGATAGCGCATAAAGAGGCGCTCGCGGTCCATCATTATTACAAGATGAAAGCGCATGTCTCTCGATCGATCGACCTTTCGACGGCACACAACAATGGCTATTTAATGTACGTGTGTAATGCGCGCGTGTGCCCGTGCACTGCATCGCCGCGGAATAATAATCTTGCACAAGAGCAGAAAATAAGAGGCGCTTGTTTAGGGAGGGGCGACCCCGCCGTGTGCATACACACATATATCTCTCCCCGCTTGCCCGTGGGAATGACGCAGAGATCTTTACAAAGCTATGTAACAGAATAATGGCGCGCGCACAGCGCATACGTACGTACGGCGCGGGGTGAATCAGGCGCGGATTACAGTACGGAATGAAATTACTGGTACTAATGAATCCCGCGCCGCCCGCTCTGCACCGTCGCGAAATTAGTAGTCGTCCCCGACACGTTGGTGGCGTGAAATTTTAATACGGCGCGCTTTAAATCCGCGACACGCCATTCTCTCTGAATGCAATCGAATAGCCACACCGCCCATTTTACGTATTTTCGAGTCGTCTATAAATGGCAGGGCTAGTGTACACGGTGCACGTATACACTATCGCGTGTCGTTAAAAATGGACCTGATTAACTGCTCAGCCGAAATATAAGTTCACTGGGAATATTCAATTATAATTTACAAGCTTTCGAGTTAAAATACATGTTTCGTTCATCTGTGAGCTACAAATTAATTATATTTTCAAATTGTTTTGAAACATATTTAAGAAATAAAAAAAAAATGAAAAGTCTCTCAGAGACATCGTACACGTACATTCCTAATTGAATGCTATTTCAAGATTTTCTGTTTAAACATCGCAACATTCTTACGAGTCACCTGCAAATACTGTTTGTTGTGTTAAGAAAAATTTAAGTATGAAGTAAAAGAAATTTTCATGTTTTAAAATATTTATTATTATGTCGAGAGATGTACGAATAAATTTTGCGAGATAGAGAAAGATAGTGCCATTTGTCCACCTTCAGGTATGGGTCAATTTGAACGAAAATAATGAACATTTATGTGCGCGATCCGCGTGTCCTATTTTATTATTCTTGTTATTATTACACGCGCTTTTATTATTATAACCGGATTGCATTCCGTAATGATTTCCCTTGATTATCGCGACTGCATTCGCAATAACAATAATAACGATTTATTAAAATACGCATCGTTAATTATTATCACGGATAATCGCGGAGGTAAACGCGACCGTCCGTTCACCGTTAAACATTCATTCGTAGTGGAATTCTTAACATCGCGGATTTTCAACATCATCCTGCCGGAAACGTTAATTACCACGCTGCTGAAAAGCCCTGCAATTTCACGGGACACTCGCCGAAAGCGAGTTCCACCTTTGTCCGACTGCAGATACAGCGACGAAAATTTAGTGCGCCATTTTTCTCCGTAATCTATCAAAGCGTGAAAATTCCCGAAGCGTATAAAAAAATATTCTAAATTATAAACGAACATAAATTGATATCCTCCATTCGCGATGACGTACGATGCTAATCCTCTCGCTGCCGTATGAAAAATGAATCACGACGTGTAACATAGGACGCGGACACGTGGAGATGAAAATAGGATTGTCCAGTGAGATTCGAAAGAAGGTGACGGACAGGAGGTGAGAGAAGAGGGGAGAGAAAGGGGTGGAGATAAAAAAAAAAGGGAAATCAGCGCGTATTTTGAAGCCGGCTTGATAGAGATCACGGTAAATCATGTCTAGGCCGTGCAGAAACGGGGGAGGGAATCGTGAGAGAACAAGCCATTCCATCAACGCCGAGTGAAATATAACGGCGCGAAGCACAAATTAAATATCCTCATAATGCCGCGTTCGCATGTTGGTGTATCTCGCTCGCGCGGTGGCCGAGGCCTCCGCTTGGCTGCAAGCCAAACTTCGTCGACCCGCCAGATTTGATGCCTAAAAAGGACCGTAAATTTATCTCATCGCGCGTCCGGCCCACATTTGGCCCCGCGTGCGCGAAATAAATAGAATTCTCAAGCTTTATGGCGGCCCGGCGAGAGCCTTATAAATCTTGTCGCTCGCCGTGTTCCGCCATCGCTCGTATCGTTCTTTACGTTTCGGGTTATGACGCCCCGTGCGCAAGCAATGCTCGTCGCACGGTAAAAGATATTTTAATACGTTATTCTTCTCGTTTTGCAAATTCGTCGCGTTGTCGCGCGCCAAAAATATCGGCACGATTATAAAAGGATACAGCGAGCAACCCGAATTAATCGGAACGCGATATAAAATAATCAGGCGATTGTATTTTAACGTAACGGAAGAATGTTTAATACGTAACGCTTCATTTTGGGAATTAAAGCTAAAATTAAAGCTTATACCTGAAACTTTAATAATGTATAATGATGCAGATTTTAACCCTTAAACACGTAAGTGGGTCAGAGAGACCCTATATGAAGCTTCGAACGCTTA
>QKQZ01047207.1:0-11318 GCA_003595255.1 Solenopsis fugax
CGAAAGAGCTATTTGATTGGTCAATTAGATTTTGAGTCTGGAGTCTAATTTGAACCTAGTAAGATCCAAGTCGATAAGACCTATCTCATATAAAAAAACCTTTGTATCTCATATTAGGAACCCTTTTTTTTGAATTAGCGAAATCGGCAATTTTGAAAAATTTCATATACAACAAAGTATAACTATTATCGATTGCTAACTTTTGGCGATAAAACTGAAATATATTTACTATAATTTGGATATAAAAATAGGAGTTAATGGTATAAACTAAATAAATTATAAGCCTTTAAAAAAAGGTATCTCATAATAGACAACTTTACCCTACATGTATATTTCAGCTTAATATATTTTATATTTTAGTTAAAAATATAAATTATATTCTAAGATAATTTAATCATTATTTACTTATATTATTAAGAAAGCAAAAGTAATAATGCAGACGTTAAATTCTTTTCTGGGCGGCATGGTCGTTTTATAACGAGCTGATTATCTCGCCTACGCTGTACGATTATTTTGCTCGTGCTGCTGCAGCAGAACACGGCTTCTGCAAACGACCCCGAAATTCGTCGCTGTATCCAGGCGAATTTCCTGCGCGTTGCGTAATCGCGGATAATTAACCAACCCACCATCGCGTTCGCTTCGAGGCGCCATACCCCGGTCATACGATTCACCCCGTCACAAATCGAAATTTGTACACGGTGGGTTACCAGGCGTGGTCAACGCTTTCGGAAATAGATGCAAATTCGGTAAATTCGAATAATCAGGTTCTAGAACGGTATGTCCCGAACCGATCAGCTTTTTAAGAACATGATTTTCTCATTTACTCGATAGCGTGCTGCAACTCTACTTGTGATCTCGAATGTTTGATGCGTTTTGGTGCGATCGATAATATGTAAAGTTGATGGAATATAAATTTGCAAATATTTTCTATCTAATTTAATCGTTTGTGAACTTAAATTTCAAGGTAAACATTTTGTGACATTGAAATAGGTAGAGATAGATTTTAAAAAGCTTTTCTATGTATTTTTTTCTCTTTCACATTCTCGGCGTGTCTGACGATACGAAACAAATGTATTTTTAACGAGCTGTTAAATATTGATGGCTCGTCAATTGGATATTCGTTAGCGAGAATTTGCAGAAAAAATTGATAAAATTGGCAAAAATTTGCTTTAAACGCGCGAATCAGGATTTGTATCGAAATTATCTCCCCGACATCGGCATTGTGTTTATAATAATCGAAATAGCGTATCCCCGTTATAAACGTCACCCGCACGATTCGCGTATTGTTTATATAAAATAAAAATTCCGCGTGACAGCCGATACGCGTGGAGCGTGGACTGATGTCGTCCGCGAGAACAATAACGCGTTCGCGCGATGTTTTCCACGTTCGTTCTGCGAAGGATACGGTAACGTTAAGATATATACGCATTCCCGTAACGGTCGAGTTATTCTTGGACTCGGCATTTCATTGAACACCAAGACTGTACGTTTTACAAACAAGGCGAGACAGATTAGATTATGGGCGGCAAGAGTCATTACGGGCTTTGGCACCTCCCTTATCACGGCTCTCTCGCGACCGAGCAACTCGCGCGCCTGTTATCACTATCACCGCCGCGCCGCGCGCGAATATTGTAAGGAGGGTCCCCTTGTACCCGTCCACGGATACACACACATTCCCTATGATGCGTTCACCGGATAAGGCGTGAAATATGCTTTCTCCGGCAACTGTACGGTTCTCTCGATGAATCGTTTTCGCCTCGCCAATAAAGACCGGCGATAACGAAAATTACACGTGAACGCAATTTAGCTCAACGAAGCCTAAAATGTGTAACTTGTATAATTTGACGTGCGCGCACACACATACACACACACACACACACACACACACACTTGTGTCATTCACATTTCGTTCAATCGGGGAATGAAAAATATGCACTTTTTCGAGCAGGTCATTTTTACTGTAAAGAGAAATATTAAATGGCTTTTTAATGTTTCATGAATCTCGCCTTTGTTCATGAACAAAGCCTTTATCTAGGCTTTTATTCGAGGATATCAAGATATACAGTTTACGGAAAAGATTTCAGAGAGAGAGAAAAAAAAAAAAGAAATTCTGAATGGACAGTGCGCTTCGAGAATTGCCGGACTGAAGAAGTCCACGCCAAATTTCGTGCTTGTAGAATAATGATTTCCGCAGATGCTGGCCATTTCCGACACTCTCGACCGCTCTAACGAGCCGTTAAACTTTCGCAATGGTCACATCCCCAAAAACCATGGGTATTACTTGGGAATGAAAACAAAAGAGATTTCTAAGGCCTGATTTATTACCTACTGACGAACATTTTCTGTTATTTCAAGATTTTCTCAGGTTTTATAACTAGTATAATAAATTTTTTCATTATTTTAATAAAGTTGATTGCTATAATATTAAATATCATATTTTGAGTTTTCTGATTAAAAAAATGTTAAAATTATTTTTTACTATTATCTTTTTATATTTATCTTTTCATTTTATTTTTTTAATACATTGAAGAAAAAATTACTAAATTTTTATAAATATTTATTCGAATAGTACTAATGAAATATTTACTAAATGTAAATACATATTTATTTGGTACAAGAACTTTAATTTAATTTAAGTATCATTTATTCTTATAGAGTAAATATTTATGAACCGTAAGTATAAATATTTTATTAGTCCTATACTCGAATAAATATTTATTAAAATTTAGGAATTTTTTCTCTCAGTGTATATCTCTCTTGTTACGTTATTTACTGAATAATTTTTATAATTTGTGCCCTCATGAAGTTTTTGCTCGTGAAATACATTACAGCGCGTAATATAAAACATTATTAAATAATGTGCAGCTAATAGCACAAATATTTATACGTTGTTACTAATATATCATGTAGGAGGTACATGCAGTATGCACAGTCTCGCAACGTTGAAAGATTGACGAGCGTTGTGTGACTTGCAGATGCATTTGGTCAAATATATTTCGCACACGAACTGCCAGATCTGCGACATCCAGAGCATACGCATAGAATGCCCCGTAAAAATAGTAACGACAAAATGATATCCCTTCCGGATTACACCGAGAGAGAGACTTCGTGAATTTGAGCGAATTTTAGTGAATTCCAAAAAGTGCATTTACATTTTGAAAATTTGTACGAAGCGTATATAAAATTCATCGTAACTCAATTATATAATAACAATGAAAAAGCAGTTCGTTGTCGATCGGCATTGTCATTGCTTCATGTTTACCGAAAATCCATATTCGCCTAAAAGCCCGAATGTAAATTTGTCCAGAGAGTGCGATTTGACGGCGTTGATGAAAATACAGCCTCGATTAAATGCGAGAGAAAATTCATACAGTTTATACATAAAACGTATTTATTTCGTAATTTTCGTAAATGATAATTCGTGTTTGCTTGTACAATAACGTACGCAATGCGCGTTACATTAACTATCGATCGCGCGTTATATAATATTTCGCGCTGTAACAAGCTAGAATATCAGACATTATCTAATATTTATGTATTTCATTTTTATTGTCACACGTCTTTTTATTACCTCATTCTTTTATTAATTTATTTATATAATAAATATATGCTCTGGCGAAGAAATATTTCGTAAGAGCACAATGTATAAAAATGAAAAAAAATGCAATATTTCGAAAATAGGTGATAGCTTAAATCCTACACAGAAAAAATGAGTATTAAATCAACAATTCATTGTTTGGAAGAATTTGATAATCTTAATCAGACATAATTTGTTTACGTGAATAGAAAAATTTTCTCCATGTAAGCAAATTATGTCTGTTTAAGATTATAAACTTTTTTAAGAAGATTTTATATTCTTGCTTACATATGAAACATTGACTGGTTGATTTGATATTAATTTTTTTTTTGTATACGTGATAAAAGACGACATACATAAGTTTCTTATACTCAAAATTTACATCTTTATTGCAAAGATGTATGTATATAAAAAAATGTATCCTGAACAGAATATTATCAATATTTGCGTAAAGCTCTTTATATTTCTCATATCGTGTTTCAATGATAGCAAAATAATATAAACTTCCCTATCCGTTAAAGCGTAATATTTTGTTGAAGCGTATATTAGAGTTTCCCGATTTTCTATTCGCGCCGATAGCTGTCTCTTGAAGGTTTTCACGCGCGCGTATCGACAGTTGTAGTAAATAACGTAGTGAATAGCATCTACTTATGCAATCGAGGAAATTGAAAATTTTGAATATCATTGCTCAGCAGTGTGCACATGTGTGAACACGTGCCTCCGCGTCTTGCTTCGTTTGCGCTTTAGCTTTAAATTGCACTTGGCGCACGTGAATCCTGTTATACGAATATTGTCGCACGTCTTTTTATTACCTTATCCTTAGCCTCATTCTTTGATTAATTTATTTATATGATAAATATATCTTATATAACATAAGAACTTATTTCATTGAGTGAATTAAAAAGTTTATTTTGGTTTTTTTAAATGCGAAATATTAGAGAAAAATATTACATTTCGTATCAGTCAAATTTTGTTCTCTTTTGAGCAATGACTTGTTTTTTTTTATACAGCTGTACACTATTGTAGTATCATGTTGATGTTACATTTTATCCTATAACACCCCTTTGACAATTTTTTGCCTGAAAGATGCACATACATTGAATCATGTACAATCCCACCAGCTGAATGTATCTGAAAAGGGTAGAGGGCTCACATGCATCTATTACAAACTCAATACGGACACCATTGTAAAAAATGCGCATTTTTTTCGAGGTTTAACTCCATTCGAATAACAGTTCGCAAAAACGTTTTTTCTTATGCAATTCTTATGTAATTCTACTTACATAACTTAACAAATGCCTGGCACACTAAAACGACAGAGACATTTTAATCATCCGATCAATAACTCAAATCTAATTTTCTTTCTATTATCGTTTAAGCAATTGTGAACACGAAACTGGTTGGAAAGGGCGATGTTTCTCGAATACAGTCCGGATATTTAGCATTTATATACGTGACGTAACCGCGTTACCAGGCTATACGGTGCACTCCCTGATCGATAAGCGTACATCCCCGGAAGAGGTGACGGAGGAGGAGGAAGAGGAAGAGGAGGAGGAGGAGGAGGAGAAGGTTGGGTCCAAGGCGCGCGAGAGATTTTTTGTCGCAA
This sequence comes from Solenopsis fugax, assembly GCA_003595255.1. Taxonomy (NCBI): domain Eukaryota; kingdom Metazoa; phylum Arthropoda; class Insecta; order Hymenoptera; family Formicidae; genus Solenopsis; species Solenopsis fugax. The sequence goes on from QKQZ01047207.1 coordinate 5,184, forward strand.
TTCGCGACAGTGTGATAGCCATTCGCTCACGCTGGTGCCCATAGATAGAACATAGAGAAGGGGACACCCTCCCCCCCTTCACCCCTGTAGCGTCCCTCCTGGGGATTTATTGTCGATTTCGCAGAGCGCGTCGCGCAATCGACTCGTCGAGAAAATTTCGACCGATCGGACGAACACGCCGGGCTGTCGATAAGCCGCGCGATGCATCGTTAATCTGCATGCGCGCGCGTGGTGCAACGCGTGCGTACCGCTCGCTGGAATCTGCTTCTCGAGACCCGCTCGAAGGCAACATAACGACGCGGTGAGGTCGCGAGTAGCATTTACCTTGATCCATCGTGATTTCGAAAAAAAAACGGGAGGGAAGACTTGTTTTTTTAACATTTTTGCAACATCTTTGTACTTAGAAGAGGTAAGCATGTATAATGTGTAAATATGCATTTCTTTAGAAGAAAATTCAACAAAATAATGAATATATCGAAGGCTATATTTTGCTTTAAAATATATTTTACTTATAGGATTAAATAAATAAATCAAAATAGTGAAAACCTATTTGCCTAGATATCTTTAGCGAAGATCTTCAGTATTGAATATTTTTCAATAGTTTTTCTTATAAAAATATAAATTTATTATTTAGGATCGCAACAATTCGCCGCTTTATTAACTGCAATCGTATTCAGAAACTTGGAATTGTGTCTTTAATAATAAAAAGAGAGTACTTGCGAGAGAAATTGCTATAGAGGTTGTGGAAACACGATGAATTTTGTAACGAATTTGGCTCTAATTATCACGATAATTGAATTTAATTTCTTAATCTCATTTGCCTCAATTTTGCAACCTCAATTATATGCTTCTAATTGCTATAATTATTTTATTATCTCGCCACAAAACGGATCTTTCTATTAACGTTCTTCATTCGATAAATTACAACTCAACACAGCAAGTTCTTTCATAGATGCATTCGTCGAATTGACAGCCGAGAGATCTGTAACATTATTTACATTACGACGATACTTCAACTGCGTTGACGCAACCTCGTAGGAATCATTTCACAAGTCTACGATTAAATCGCGCGACCTTGCCAGCAGGGCTCCAGCGTTGCTGACATAACGACATATGCTCCCAATGACAGTCAGGAACGTCGTGACTTAATAGCATCTATCTCTGGCATGGAAACGAATGTGTCAAGCATCCGTGAGATCATTGCTGTATTCATCGTAGCTGTGTATATTTTTTCGCGTATGAAAAATAAACGATCCAACCAATTCCTACCTTCGCTCGGATGTTTACATGAAAGCAAGGCCTTGCGTGAAAATTATTTGCTCATTTTTGACTATTTATTATTTTTTTCCTTGGCTACAAGCTTAATATTATAATATAACAGAAAAAAAACAGAAAAATTGAAAATGGAATTTTAAACTTTAAATTTTCATATTATTAGATATTGTAATAATTAGATCTCGATTAAAGTTTTAAATATGTTTTACTTTTATGCGTAACAAACGTTTTTTTTACTTTTTAAAACTTTAATTTATTATGTAATTTATATGCAAAAAATAGATGATGGAAGAAGTAGTGATGTCGGAAAAAGCGAAATTACGATGTTTCTTTGCGAAGTTGCGGCAGCTTCCAGTTACATGTGTGACAGTATTTGTCGCCTCGAGCAAAGCGCCACTCTATCACAATTATACGTTCGTAATTATAGAATCCCACTCATGCGAGAATGAGGGGGGAAACAACGGTCGGAAATGCACGCGCGATAACGACACATCGATGATATTTCAATAAAGAGACTCTTTTTTCGCGGATCGATAAGGAGCAATAGCCTCGCGTGGATCCCTTTCTGTTGCACCGTCAGTGATTAACGATAATTCGTGATAATTGCATACCGCAAATATAACGTCGGTAGGATCAATCGAGGCGGAAGTTAGCTTGTATCTAGAGTAAAATAGCGTGTAATTGCCGGCTATTAAATTAGGTAATGATACACCTGGCATACAGCTGGAAAGTTTTCTTCTACGAATTTATTAACTCGTCCAACAGGTTTCATTTTCTCGGACATTTATAATTTAAATTAAAATACTTTTACTGAATATTAATAATTTTAATAAATAATTTTAATTAATCGTAGATCGCTATACGAGAGTACGACGTACTCAATGTGATTTTTCACATTGCTGTGACTTTTTTATAATATAATTTCAAGATATGAAGTGAGGTTTAAGAAAGACTTTAACTCTCCATAGATACGATAGTTACGATAAGTCTGCAGAGAATTTTTCGCGTTATTCTCAACGTGAAAGTGCACGGAAGTTTAAAGGGGGTACTCTTGTGCAGCTAACTCGTAAGTTTTCAGTGCTCCGGGTACCTCTTTACCTTTTATTATATATAAGTTTACTAGATCCCAGATAGTATAAAAGTAAATGCATGAAACTGTAGAATTAAAAAAATTATTTTAGTCTGATATAAATGTATTTTATTACGTGCAATGTAATATTCTTTCGCCTTTTGCACATTAAATTTCTGGGACTTTCTTCAAGTGCTCCTTAATTATACAATAACAATGTTTATTCATTACAACATTTTATCCACCGTTTTTCAAATAATAAAATTTTGCTCATTAGTTGTAAAATAATGATTTACTGATTTTTCAAAAAATTTCGATTTTTGATACTTCAAATAATTAAACTTTTGAGAGTGATTCATATTGTACTTTTTTTTTGTTAGTCAAAAGATCAATTAAAAACTCCCACTGTTTTTCTTTTGCTTAAAGTTTAAATTTAAAAATTTGAGATTTTTTATTTGTAATCATTTTTGGAAAATTTTTGCAATTTCTTTAAATAATTGTAATTAACATGATAATAAAATATTTTTTCGGATAAAAGTGGGATCCTAGAGATACTTGTAAGCATAAAAAATTATTAAATTGATTAACAATTTAATTTTCGTGATATTATATTTTTGGATTCTTCTTAAAAACTGTTTTTTAAATTTGGCAAATATGCGATAAACAGTTTGAGAAATCTTGTAAATGTTTGTAAATTCATTTAGAAAATTATTATTGAGCACTTCTCGTTCTTTAAATGTATTAATATACTCCTCAATCATATTAGTATTTCGTTAATAAAATATTTTTTATTAAATTCTTGTTTATCTGTTTTTGTCTTGCTCTAGTATCGATTTCATAACATATTTTCAGCTAAAAAATATGCTTTCAATTCAAAGATATAGCGTGACAAAGTTAGAGTTCCACAGACCTCAGTGTTGCGGGGTTATCAAACATAGCAATGGCGACCTAGGGTTAATTTTACGGCTTGATTCGATTTGTTAACGTTCTGAGAATGAGAGAGAAAGAGAAACCTACAGGTTTCAGTTTTTTAAAAATAAAAATACGATAGTGTGATAAATATAAATCATCACATGATAGTATGATGAGTATAAATCGTTATTAAATAATGAATTAATTTCGTTATTTCTCAGGCAAGGTATTGAAAAAATTGGTCAATTATAAGAAACATAAAGTAATAAGAAAAAAGTTCGTATAATCTATTTAAACAAATCCTACAGTCTCAATAAAGAACAATGAATGAAATTTTTGCCGATTTTTGTCCCTGGAGTGACAAGTGAAAATGATATGCTTTTTGGAGTTTTTGAGTTGCTGAATCTGACTCTGGCCTTTAAAAAATTTTAATTTGTCGGAAATGTATTATATTAATATCAGCATATAAAGCTATTAAAATATGAGAAGCTAAAAACTGCACGTATATAAGTACAGAATATTTAAATTCTTTTAAAAGTAACTATCTATATAACTTATAATTTAAAGAGTCATCATGTTTTCAAATATTGTGATATTGAATTACGCGTTTCTATAATTAAGTAAAAAAATAATGTAATTAAGTAAAAAAGTAATGTACTAAACTGGCGATTAAGTATGTTAGTTTCTTTCACAGTGCACTTTTTATCGCGCTTTATCGTGCGTCGGATAACCCTGAAGAAAATAAGTATCAATTCATTCTTTTAACTTATATCGAAGTCTCTTATATTGTATCATGGAAAACGTGTAAATATTTGAAAAAATTCTTTAATTATTTGTCCCAAAGCACAATTAAATATCGATAATTACGTCAACATAGGACTTCGTGGCTACACACTGGAATTTCGTAGTACACGTTAATTAACAGTTATTAAATTTGCATAATGCTCTAATAGGATTTTCAATTGATCCCCATTTATGATAACGTAATTAAAGTGCCCTCTATAAATTTCTGCGCGACTGTCAGTGAGGCCACGTTTAATTATATGCAATCATGTGGGGACTTGTGTGATCGTAGAGATTATTAAATCTTTTCAGAGTAAAGTCAACCCCGATGGGGTCGCATGTGTTATCATTGTCGTACGTTAAGTTCACAATGTCGCATTAAAGAAAAATATAACGGAAAGAGATAAAACAAATTATATTATTTTTATACCGTTTGATAGTAAGAAGTAGATTTGAGCATATAGCTTATGTATAATTGTTTTGAAATAACGTTTCATAAACAATTAATAAGCTTATACTCTAATTTATACTTCAACATCCTTATGTCAAAGTAAAGTCATACTTACTTGCTCGTCAAGATCACCGCTAACTGACTCTCGCTCGAAGCTCGCTGCTAACAAGTCTCATCCGTGAACACGCAACGTGCAGTTCGCCGTACTCTTCTTTCTCTCAGTCACGCTCGTTTACCGCACATCCCAGGTGCTAGACGTGCGCTTCTCCCGTGGCGAATTAAGCCACGAAGCCCCGAACTCCGAAATTCACTCTCTCTCTCTCTCTCTCTCTCTCTTTCTCTCTCTCTCTCTCTCCCTGAAAATTTCGCGCTGATACTGGTGGCACTGAACACCCAAGTCTGCTCGACTCCAAGGTGGTCCCCGCCGCCCAGTCTTAACGGCAATTCAATTTGCAACGATCGATGTTACTGCAGCTGGAAAGCCCGTCGAACCAGTCGCGTCGAAGAATCTCGCAATCTTCCTCGGGGCGGCGAGTTCCGGTCGATCTGTTTCCGGGGAAGTTAACCGATTGAATGGTCCCGACGTGAACGATCGACCTCACACGGTTAAAGTGTGGCAATATGGCGGGCGAAATGTTTGTTCGCCGAGGTGTCGATATCTTGATGTTTCAGAAACCTTGTGAGAGAGGTACGCTATTTCAAATACTTCGGTTCGAAACATCCGCGGATCGGAGGTTGATGAAACGAACAACAAGAGAAGAACGAAAGAAGAAACTTAGAAAGCGCGGCAAATTAATCGCAATCAAACTACCCCTCGAGTCGAGATTTCAATCCCTCCCTCGAAGAAGGGAGGAATCTCTTACCATCTTTACGCGAGAAAAATATGAGGCGAGCGATCGTTGATCATCAGTGGGGAAAACTTTACGATGTCATTTGTTGGAAACTTTCGCGCCGCGTTTTTTAATCGCGTTCTCCGCGGATGCGATACTCACGATGCCTCAAGTGTGAAAAATGCGTTTGCCACTCCTGGTCGATCGCGGCCGCGCGTTTTTCACCGTCGTCGGCCGAGGTGTCACTGCTTCGACGTGCATCCTCGCGATTTATAAAGCCTCTCGTCTCCGATGGCTCTTTGCACGCCGTGTGTGTCAGTCTGGCCGTCGTTAATATTCCCCTGCCAACTGGCCGTTTCTCCCTCCACGCAATTGCGAGCCGTTACCACCCACCGTCACGTCGCGCATAAGGTCTGAAGCCTAAAGTCTAAAGCCGGAATCGACACAACATTTTGCGACTTACTGTTTTGATTTACGAGAATGTAAATCTGAAAATTGAGTTTTCTTAAACTTAACTCGAACTTATTTATAAAATAAATTATTGATAAATTTATAGTGAAACTTATAGAATAAAAAATCTCTTTGATATTTGATTTACGAGAATGTAAATCTGAAAATTGATTTTTCTTAAACTTAACTCAAACTTATTTATAAAAGAAGTTATTGATAAATTTATAGTGAAACTTATAGAAAACTTATAAAAAAAGTCTCTTTGATATTTGATTTACGAGAATGTAAACCTGAAAATTGATTTTTCTTAAACTTAACTCGAACTTATTTATAAAATAAATTATTGATAAATTTATAGTGAAACT
>QKQZ01047210.1:0-10244 GCA_003595255.1 Solenopsis fugax
TTGCAGTTGACTTGCGGCCGCGACTCGCGACACGCGGCACGCGACACGTTGTAACATGTTACGACATATTGCATATTATTTTTTGTTATATTAAAAGATTATTTATTCAATTTTAACATGTAGTTTAAAATAGAATGAATTGCATGTCATTTTTAATTATAGTAAAATGTGATTATTTAATTCTAATACATTGTTTAAAACAAATTGCTTATTATTTTCTGTTATATTAAAAAAAAGTATTTATTCAATTCTGACCTTTTGCACTGCTGATTTCGTATAACGCGAGATTCCTATAGAGCGGAACGCATCTCTCGCGTTATAGGGGATTCTACTGTATATACATGTATGTATGCACATACACATGCAATTGCTATCACTTCAAGTGCAATAAGCATAAATGTAAATATTATAAAAGGAATTTCATTTACTTTATAAATATCAGTATCAAAAGAAATTAATAAAAAAACATTTTATAAATTACATAAGTATTATTTTAAACCATGGTTACTGCAGTAATACATTTTAATATATAATTTACGTTTGTCTATATATGTATACGATATTATATATTCGTTTTTCTATGCCAAATGAAACATTAATTATAAAGTGATGCAACACTCATATATTTTTATATTTGCTCTACAAAGAATTTTTACAAAAAATACTTTTCTATAAAATACGGTGACAATTTTATATAAGAATAAACATAAAATATATATTTCTACACAAAATTTAGCACTGACATTTCTCTTATAATTTTCACTTTGTAGTTGGGTAGTAAAAAAAAATACGCCGGCCTAAAAGATTTTCCAAAAACGTGTGTTAAAACTCCAGCGATGTATCCGGTGTAGACGGCGATTCAAGAGCGACTTCCTCGTAATCCCTTTCAAGTGCAGCGAGGTCCTCACGTGCTTCTGCGAATTCGAGCTCTTCCATACCTTCTCCCACGTACCAATGAATAAACGCTCGCTTTTTGTACATTAGATCGAATTTGTGATTGAGCTTGGCCCAAGCTTCTTCTATAGCAGTCGTATTAGATAGCATAGAGACAGCTCGTTGAACCTGCAAGTACATATTCAGTTGATATATTAATATTTATGTATAACACGATTATATTTTTTACATAGTAAATTTGTAAACGTTAATTATGTTAAAAAATTGTAAATTAAATTAGAATTAGATTTATATAATTTCAATGTAAATTAAATATCAAATTTAAAATCTTTTTTGACAAACTAATTACCCCTCTCAGATTTTCAATTACGTATACTAGATTTCCAATAGATTTTTTAATTTCTAAAAATGCCTATTCTTATTACTTTAAAAAATTCTCTTGTTAAGATAAATGGTAACTTGGAGATTGAGACAATATTTCTTATTCTCGTTATTGTTCACATTAGCTTAAATAATTTGAAAAAGATAACACTTTTTTTACTTAAAATAAAGACAAAAATAATATACATAATAATAATATAGATAAAGATAAAGCTATGACTTTATTTATCTCGATAATTAATTTTATATAAAGTAGACAATGCTTATAAGATTCCAATCTTATGATTGTCGCTAGTACCTTTGCAAGATCACCTCCTGGAACGGCTGTGGGCGGTTGATAATTAATTCCAACTTTGAAACCTGTGGGACACCAGTCGACAAAGCGGATGTAACTCTTGCCCTTCATAGCGGCGATTGCGGCATTAACGTCCTTGGGCACGACGTCTCCACGGTACAAGAGGCAACAGGCCATGTATTTACCCTCGCGCGGATCACACTTGACCATTTGATTTGTCGCTTCGAAGCACTCGGAAGTGATCTCGGCGACCGATATACCTTCGTGGTAGGCCTTTTCGGAGGACACCACCGGGGCATAGGTTGCCAAGGGGAAATGTATGCGGGGATAGGGCACCAGATTTGTCTGGAACTCGGTCAGGTCGACGTTCAGGGCACCGTCAAATCTTAAGGACGCGGTGATCGACGACACCACCTGGCTGATCAGCCGGTTCAGATTCGCGTACAAAGGCCGCTCGATGCCGAGCTTGCGCCGACAAATATCATAGATCGCTTCGTTATCTACCATGAACGCGCAATCGGAATGACTGATTGTCGTGTGTGTTGTTAATACAGCGTTGTAAGGCTCCACTACGGCCGTAGATACCTGAAAATAAACGTGTATTTTTTTACAGAAGTGTGATTACGATTCACGTTAAATCTTTAGTTTGCAAATTCATGTGTTTTCGGATCATGCAACTATATAAAGATTAGCTTTAACCCCTAAACACAGTATTAGAAATTCTCTTGAAATTTTGATCGCCGTGTGAAAACGGAATGAGAAAAAAGATTCGGGCGAAAAAAAGCTCAACTGGAATAAAATGGCACAGAAGTTTTTTCAGGAGAGTATAACCAGACCCTATAACATGTGTTTAAGAGTTAAAATCGATGATATTTTATGTTTATTTTTATTAATCTTGATCATTATTAAAAATTTAAGAAAAAAAATTTTTAGTTTGTTTCACCTCTTACAAAATGAGAGCGAGAATTAATTAATATTATTCCGCAAGAATGTGCAAATTGATTAACTGTTCTGAACTCACTTGAGGCGCCGGATATATGACAAATTCCAATTTACTCTTCTTGCCGTAATCGTCGGACAGCTTTTCCATAAGCAGAGACGTGAAACCAGATCCTGTGCCACCCCCGAAGGAGTGGAAGACGAAGAAACCTTGCAGACCCGTGCACTGATCGGTCAGCCTGCGCACTCGATCCATCACGGATTCGATGACCTCACTCCCGATGGAATAATGACCTCGAGCATAATTATTGGCAGCATCCTCCTTGCTAGTAATTAATTGCTCCGGATGATACAGATGTTTGTACGTTCCCATCCGAATTTCATCTGCGGGAATAACAATATTCAAGCTCTAGATATATATTTTGTACCAATATTATATAAATTGTTTATAATATTATTATTCAAAATAATTTTATTTGTTGATGATCAGATATTCATTATGACTAACCAACGACAGTTGGCTCGAGATCGATCATTATAGCGCGCGGTACCATCTTGCCGGAGCCCGTCTCGTTAAAGAAGGTGTTGAAGCAATCGTTGGAACCAGAAGCTTTGTCGGATGGCATGGTCCCATCCGGCTGAATACCGTGTTCCAGACAATACAACTCCCAACAGGAGTTGCCCATCTGGACACCTGCTTGCCCCACGTGCATAGATATACACTCACGCTGTAAATTACGTAACGCATTTTATATTAACTATAAAATTTTGACGATGCACTACATAGAATCTTTGATTTTTTTTCAGAAGTTGAGAATTGCCTAGAGAAAACGTAATTTTATTTTTTCATACCATTTTGATGTTTATAATTAACTTATTATCTTGATGTTACACAATAAAAATTTGGATAATCTTTAAATCGAAATTTTAATTAAATCTTTAATTTAAACACGATAAATTTGGAGGCCGGCCATGAGCTACCCTAGAAAAAACACTAGCAATTTATATCTTTGTTGCTCTGGTAACCGATTATGATTGGCCTTCACAGGGATCAAAATATAATTTTTTTTTATCGTGAAATAATACAAGTCTCTTCATATCTTACTTTTAATTGATGAGAAGAGAATTTTAATTAAATTTTATACGTGTTATTACTTAAATGATAAAATTGTAAATTATTTAAATTTAATTACTTTTAAATTTACATGCAATATAATAAACACATATATCATAATTATAATATAAAGATATTGCAGCATAAATATTACACATTCAGCATAGTAACATTTTAAATAATCAAACGGTTCTTTAACTTAAATTTGTCAATTTTTTTATAAATATTATTTAAAAATTTTATTTTGATAAAATTCCTGCATTATAATATATCATCTTAGCGCTAAGATGATGCGCTGCATGAAACTGTGAGCCCGAGAGCAGCCTCAGTAAAAGTTAATTTAAATAAATCAAAACAGTTTTAAAAAATTATTTTATTATTTTAATAATTAATAATAGTAAAAAATTATTTTATTTTTATTATTTTTATTATTTTTGTAGATATCAAATTTATTTATTATTAATTTGAAAAATATAAGGGCTATTAGAGTAAAACGCGGTTGTTGTTGCGTACAGTTTAAAAATTATTTATTTACTTCTCACATGCAGAGAAGTCTTACAAAACGAACGTTTCGACTCCGATTCGAGNGTTTAAAAATTATTTATTTACTTCTCACATGCAGAGAAGTCTTACAAAACGAACGTTTCGACTCCGATTCGAGACATCCTCAGCTACCGAAAAACAACGTTACATAATATTCTCGCGCGCGGTCTTCTCTCTGTTTTTTAACAAACTCAACCAGTTCATTAGAGTACAAAAGGATAGTTTACCTAACAACAAAAAGAAAAATGTTGTATATAAAATACAGTGTAATGAGTGTGATGCATCCTATATCGGACAGACTCGCCGTTTACTCAAAAGTAGAATTTCTGAACATCGGAACGATATCTGGAAAAGTACAAGCAATTTCTCCGTCGTTTCTGAGCATAGGATGCATCACAATCACGACTTTAATTGGGACAATGAGAAGTCCCTCAGCAAAAGACTAATCTCGGAAATGTTATTTATAAAATTACAGAATAACAGTTTAAATTCACAAACAGACACAATATTCCTCCATAATGGATATTTAGCGCTACTGAATAAGATTAAAGACCGAGGTTAATGACTCTTGAGCAAATCCGATCGATATATCAGCAGTTTTTGTTGTTTGACCGGATAAGACTATCTCTAGATTACAATTATGATATACGATATATGTGTTTATTATATTGCATGTAAATTTAAAAGTAATTAAATTTAAATAATTTACAATATTTTATTATTTAAGTAATAAATTACAAGAGATATAATTATATTTTGCTCGTTGAAGGCTTAGGCGGACATGTATTTGAGAGCTCAGTACAGTTCGTTCCTCCGAACTGAGTCACAATACGAAATCATGATTATTCAAGAGTGACATATGAAAAAGTTGCAAAGTTCTGTTTAATTTAATGTGACTGGCACGTTTGACAACGTGTGAGGCCTCTTTGGGTGAGTAATTCAGCGTGTGTAAGAACGATGAAATCGAAGTCTGTTACACCTTGTACTTAATTTCAACACAGTGAAGCAAATTAATCCTCCAAAAAAGGGGGAATGGTCACTGGATAGTCAACGAAATATTGTCCTTGGTCTTGAAACCGATGGATTGGCCAATCAGAGAGAAGACCGCGCGCGAGAATATTATGTAACGTTGTTTTTCGGTAGCTAAGGATGACTCGAATCGGAGTCGAAACGTTCGTTTTGTAAGACTTCTCTGCATGTGAGAAGTAAATAAATAATTTTTAAATTGTGCGCAACAACCGCGTTTTACTCTAATAGCCCTTATATTTTTCAAATTGACAATTTAGAGAGTACCACGTTTCGGTATTATTTTGATTATTTATTATTCTTTCCAAAAAAATTCTTCCAAAAATCAGTAATTTTTCAGCATCGAAAAGTATATAATCCCTTAAGAACACATATGTGTGAAACTATAAAATATTAATGCAAATAATATAATAATACATAATAATCGTAACTTCACCGTATTTTAATTTAACCTTTGTTTTGTATTTCGAAGTTTCAAAAATTGGAGTTAAATTCAACAAACATTGTTAAATTTGGCACTTTGCTTTAAATAGATTTGAAAGTGATTAATATAATTGGAGAATAATTAAATAATTAAAGTAAATAAAATCGATTTTGTAGATCGCATGTATACATATATGTATAATATATATACATATATGTATACATAAATTTATGTATAACAAAACGGAATATATAATTAATATTATTATCTTTGTCAGTAGTTTTCTACGTTACCTGTGAGGTAACATGTATTCATAAATCAAGTATACTTATGTGACGCGGAAAATGAATAATATCTTATGAATAATATTTTATAATCGCGCGCTATGACAAAACAGCAGTGAAGTGAAAAATAGGAACGGTAAAATATGTATGAGAACACCTATACATTTCAATTTCAAATCCAAAAGTACAAATCCTAAAACTTTGTTTTAATATAATCTTTAATATAATCTTTCCTTTACAGGAATTATAAGCTATTACCTATAAATAGCATTTAATATTATAAAATAAAGTAAAATTAAAATTTATGCAAGTCATAAAACATAAATCATTATAAATATCAAAGCTGCAATATTTAATTGAGTGTCAAAAGATGATATTTTCTAAGCTTATATAAAATTAATTGCTAAATTAAATAAAAGAATGATAAAATTTGAATGAGATGTAGAAAATAAATATTACATAAATTATATTTACTGCTAAATTTTATTTGTAAAGCTATTAATAAACAATGTGATAAGATAACCGATAACAATTTTTCACTATTTTATCAACAACTACGCAATTCTATTGATAATCAAGAGGCGCGAGCGCATCTAGCGCCAAGTGTATGCGAAGCGAAGAGAGATTTTGTTTACATGAAATATGTTCTCCGTTATCGACTTTATCGCAAGTGAAAGTATCTTGAGAAACACTTTAAATTAGTATTGGAGATACAGTAACGGTGAATACAGTGCAGTTATTTTGATACAATATTAATGTAGTTCCACTTTATCAAATCTAGTTAAATGTACTTTTTTATTTGGTAACTTAAATTATTTGAAATGTTCGCAGATTACGAGAATGGATTTCCTCTCTTTGGCACTATGCACTCTTTGCATTATTGTGATTTCCCGAGTTCTGTCCATAGTGTATTATCAATATGATATACGACAAAAACTTAAAAACATTCCCCAAGTCGACAGATTTCCTTTTGGTTCAATATTTGAGCAAATGAATCTGCCGGACAATGGTAAAAAACTTAATATTTAAAATTTTCTTATTATTTGTATAAGTGTCATTCGTGTATTCGCACACTGCTTAAAATAAAAAATGTACTATTTAAATTTATATAATAATTAAAATGATATAAAAATAAATAAATTTAATTACTAGAACGCACACAAATAGTTTTAACGTACGTAGAAAAGACGTGTAAGCAAGGAATATTCATACAATGGATCGTAGGCAAGCCTTTCATAAACGTGTTTAAACCAGAATATTTAGAGGTAAATTAATACTATTCATTTGCTAATATAAAACATTATTTTTTATGCGATAATTAGAGGAAAGTTGCCAATAACAATATAGATCTCCTAAAGCAACACTTCCTTATTTCTTGAAAAGTAAACATTGCTCTTTATTAACACTGACAGAAACTTGATCTACTTAGATAATTAAAGAATTAGAAACCTATAATTCATGTATCCATAGCTTAATTATTATATAAAATCAGTATTTAAACAAAGTCTTCAAATGCGAAAATAATATTTTTACAATTATTTCTTGCAAATTGCATAAGTTTAAATTACAGTGAATTTGCCATTGATATTAGATCATTTGAAGTGTTTGTAACGTCTTAAAACTGTTTTATTTATATTTTTTTCTCTTATTTTTTCATAATGTACTTTTAAATATAAAATCAACAAAAACGTTTTACATCGAAGTGGAAGGTTTCTAAGAATACTCTTATACATTAACTTAAAAGTATTTTACAAAATAAATGACTCATGTGAAAAGAAAAGAAAAGAAAAGAAAAGAAAAATGTAACATTATACTACCTATTTCGGTTTTAGCTCATTTTGTCAAACACTAATTTTTGCTTTTCTTACAAAAAACTTAATTGTTGCATAATTCGAAATGATACAAAAATACTATATTGTCTGATGTAGATCCTTTCTAGTTTGTATTTATATTTCTAAAGTTTATTTGTGTTTATGTTTTATTTTCAATTTTTGGGTAAAAAATATGATCAAAAAACGAAGTGATATGACAATATCAGTGACCTTCCTTTAATATATTATGTAAGCACTGACTGTCATAATTATCACGATGAAGTAGCATCTTTTTATAGTAGTAGTATAAATCATTCTCAAACATTTATAAAGCATTCTCAAAGATTCGTAAAATTCTTAAGGGGGTTTCCTTAATCCAATGAAAGAGATTAGAAGAAAAATAAAAGATTATTAAACAAGAGATCTTTTATCGATACTAATACTATGTATATAATATGTAATAATCAAATCGTTATTGTATAATTATTCAGTATATTGTATGTACTTGTTTCGTTAATAAAGAGAGGATAGAAAATAAATGAAAGTTTTGCTGTGTGAATTTGTTTAAAAAAATATAATTTTTTTCTGAAATACAATAATTTATTTTTAGCAAGTCCGATTTAACTTCACGGAAAATTGTCACTTCTAAATAGAAATTTTCATTATAATAAAATGTGTTTACAGGTAACGTTCAGTAAAACTTTTTGATAAACGGTATTAGTAATCATAATAAATTTTTTTAATGTTAAAAACTGACAAAATTTGTTGCAGCATTATAAAATGCATAATATCATTAAAAAATATGTTACATTTTTTTCTAAATGTTATCAGATTATAACTCTTATACATTATCAGTCTCTTTAAATATTTACAGCTTATTTTACCCAGCACCGTAAATATAACAAAAGGATTACATTATAATCTGCTGGAATCCTGGTTGGGCAATGGACTTTTATTATCTACAGGTGAATATATATATAATAAAATCATATTAATTATTTATTATATATTTCTTATAGATTCAGAATTTTACTAAAAATACATTGCAGCTTATTTACTGTGCTTTAATAAGTATATTCACTCGTGAAATATTAAACAAGCTGTAAAAAACAATTTTATTTTTTATCTAATACATATATATGTCTTTGTACTCTAACGTAATGTACATTTTCAAGAGTGGCTAAATTTTCACTCTTTTAGAGTGAGATTTCACTCCTAAGAATTTAAAAAGAAGTACATCTCCTTTTGTTTCCAGATCTTTTATTCTTTCCTTGATTGTTTTAACTAATTTTGTAGTTCTTTTCACCTTTGCGAAAAATTTTTATTTACTATTGTTAATAAAATGCTATTGTTAATAAAATAACTAATATTTAATTACTTAATAATGTTAATAATTAATATTAAACTTTAATTATATACATATATATGTAATATAAAAAACTTTAATTATATATATGTAATAATTATATATATATATATACATGTATTACATATATTATACAATGTAGTAAGTTAATCGTATTTTGATATTATACTTTCAGAACATCCGAATTAATAATGAAACGATTCCTTCGACCATAGTTTTGGATTAATTGGTTATACTATTTAACGATTTTTTTACAACATAAATATATTAAAATTAGAGAGATGTTAGACCGTTAATGTATAAATACAAATTGAACAAGAATGCCTTCTACGGTCATAGCTAGATCATTGCCATGACCGTAGATATTTAATATAAACATATCATACTTTAATGCTGCTTTAGGTAAAGAATGGTTCCACGATAGAAAACTCATCGGACCAACATTCCATTTTAGTATATTAGATCAATTTGCTGTGATTCTGTCTGAGAAAGCAGAAATCTTAACAAAGTGTCTCGAAAAAAAAATAGAGAAAGCTCCAGGGAAGGCTATTGATATTTTTCCTTTTATTCTCAATGCTGCTCTTGATATTATCTGCGGTAATATATTATTTTTTAAATTTACAATATATAATATATAATTACATTATTTTTCGTAAAAAAATGTATTTATTAATGCAATACGTTATACATGCTGCAACTAATGTTATTAGTTATTTCATGGAAAGTAAGAAAGATATAAACATATATATTTAAATTTACTAGTATTAATTTGGTTAAATTTTCAAATTATTTTCCTATAATAGCAAAGATTCTTATTATATTATCAAAGTAGTAGCAAAATAATATCAGAAATATATTGTAATACACTATTGTGATTCGTGCAGAACGTTCTCCTGAGCAATTTTTTATTTAGTTAAGGGTTTTTTTATTTTAATAAGAAAACAGATCTTGTTGTAATATTGTTGTATCTATGAAATTACATGTATTAAGTTTATATACATGTGTAATTGAATAAATATTAAGTTTTTATATATGTATATACAGTATATATATATATATATATATAGCATTATAAACTATGTGCTTCAAAAATATCAATTATTATTTTGCAGAAACGGCAATGGGTGTGGATATACGTGCTCAAGAAGTCGTAACCAAATATTCATC
>QKQZ01047214.1:0-12281 GCA_003595255.1 Solenopsis fugax
AGCGATGTTGAAAATAAACACTGTTATTTGCGATGCATTTGTTAACGTTTGTTACATTTTTATGGATCTAATCTCTATCGTTAATACAAATTATTTTATTTTATTTTATTTCAACTTTTCTTTTGTAATATATACAGATAAACAGTTTCTTATTATATAATAATATACGAATAATATAATTATACGTATAAAATAAAAACAGCTTCAATTTAGATGGACGTGAAAGGAGAACTCAGAGTGAGGATACCATAGCCGATTTTCTGGGCAGCTGCCACGACCGTTGAGACGCGTGCCCCGATAGAGTAACAGCTGCTCCAACATAAATGCATTTCGGTCACAAACACGTTTGCCTCGCTCACTCTCACCGATTACCGTATATATGCCTGTCGTGCTCTTAGGCATACCGGCACGTTAACGGCCGAAAAGTCACTTTAATGAAAGGATTCGAAACGGCGCGCCGCGCGCGTGGCCCATACGACGGGAGCGCCGAAAGCACACTTTTTTGGAGCCTTTTACGGGCGCACACTCGCGTGAAAGTACAGAGAAAAGCGGCGATATCTCGAGATAGAGAGAAACCAGATTGACCCCCTGATCGACATATTTTCACGCTCGAACTGTTAATCACATCGTTGCGTACGCGACTTACGATCGGTGACTCAGAAGATTACTTTATCGAATAATGTTTCTTCACTTTCGAAACATTTCTAGAGACACATCTCTTTATTTTCGCATCAATTCATCATGTCTTAAGTGACACACAAGTGAGAAACAGTGATAATGCTTGCTTTCCGTATTCACATAGATAACGTCTTCAAATAGATCTAGGTACGTATTACTATTTATATCTAATCTTGTGATTATCGTGATTTCAGATGAAATCAATAAAATACGATGCTAGATATTATGTTGCTTAATAAGCAAAAACTAAACTTTTTGCTTATTTCAATTAGTACTATCGAACACAGCAAGCAGTCACGTCCAATTGTACACTGATGCACTTACGGCATATTCTTCCGCCTTGCTTCACATGCAACGGATTACACTGATCGCGGTTATTTCCATGTTGTACGGAGTCACGCTTTAGGATTTTATTCTTTTTTTCCATGTCTTTCTAAAACGTGATTCGTTCGCTTGAGCAAGTTTGCGGTTCGATCGATCTTACCGGAAGTTGCGATGCGACGTTCTTCTTCTTTTTCGATCTTGAAAGCGCTTCATAATTTCCGCATGAACGATTTATCGAAGGCAGAACGATTTTGCTGTAACACCGTGAAAGTTCAATCCAACGGATTTTTGAGATCCGTTGAGATGTACATCGTTATGGTGCAATGTACAGATCATTTGTCGCAGCCATTGGAAGCTACACTTTCACGATCGCTCTCCTAATTACACAACAGCATTAGAAATGACGGTTCTGTTATGACCAATTTACATTAGACAATCATAGTCCTTATACATCCGTAATGATAATAATATTGTGGAGAAATCTTAGAAGAGATGCAGTAATTGCCTTTTATTCCTTCATCTCTGCTATTTTTATAGACTTTTGGTAACGTTAAGATTATCCCTCAAATGGAACTTTGATATTTATATAATTTAGAACAGAAGGCTGAGTAGGAAGATTTGCTGTAAAAAAATTCATAATTTTTAACGAATAAATTGACTATGAAATAAAAACAAAAATTTCTCTGTAATTAAAAGCGACAAATATTAATTCAAATATCATTTCAATTTAAGATCATCAATAATTATGATAATCAATTTGACTACATATGATAATATGTTACAGTAGGTGGAGTCAATGTTAAATTAACTTTTAATAGAAACTTCTTCTACTTAATTTCTTGATTCGATCATAAAACGATATTCGAAAGTAAAAAGTATCTGTCATTGAAAGAATAATCTTTTTACATTTCTTATAATATAGTATGCGAGTAGTAACGATCGAAAACCGCTTCTTCATTGTTTTCTTCTTTGTTTCACGTATCTCTATGGGGATTCTCTGTCGTAACAATCTGCAAATGATCCAATGAAAAGGTCATGCGCTGAACCCATTTGTTTCTGCAGCTAACAATAAAGTTTGACTCATGCGCGAAGATTCTGGTATACGTGTGCTCTCTGAAAGAGTAATCTTCGATTATAACGGGACTTTCATACTGAGTGGAAGAGTCATGTTTTAGTGAGAGGCAAGTGAAGTCAATTGATTATTATTCCGAAAAATTCGTCGAAACATCAAAAAACTTAAATATCTCGAATTTTGCTATAATAAAATATTAATATGCTCGTTTTCTTATTAAAACATTTAAGAACGTCTTGGTTATACAAGCTAAAATGAAACTAAAAAATTAAAAAGACTTTAAATTTATTCTTTCTTTCCTAATCAGCGACAAAAAAAATTGGTCGCGAGTGCTCGAATTTTGATACTGAAGCCAGCTACAAAAAAGAAAATAAGGAAAAATTTATTTTACAAATATTTGCAATAAAAATAATTATATTTTGATGCAGTTTTAAATAATTTTTAAACAAGTAAATAGATCTAAATAAATGTTTGCATGAATATTTATTACAGTTTTAGTTTATAAAAATTTTGATTTAATTCGTAATGCTACTTTCATATGCAAATAAATACTATAAAACGCGACTATACATAAGAATTAAGAGTAAATAAAAAATTAAATAATTTTTAAACAATAAGAGAATTATTCTTAAATATATTTTACACAGATACTCAAATTGATACTAAATTAATACTAAAACACTATGAAATTTTTATATTTTGATAATGTTTTAAGATATGATATACGAGTATACAACCTTGAAAATGTAATGAGGAAATTGTATTATTAGAAAATTATTTTCATTTTTTTCTCTTTTATTTTATCTGTCTTACTCTATTCTTTTATCTCCCATAACCAGGATTACTATCGTTGACCTGAACAAGATTTAACGTGAATCGATTTTCTTGTGTTTTTTTCCGTTATCTGTTTCACTGCAAGATGATTTTAAGGAAAGTTTGTTGGGATTTCATACTTATTTCAATGAAGACTAGTTCAGTTGTTATTCAAATATCGCTCGCGAGTGATCGTTCATCATGTCGCACGCCATTAAAATACAATAATCGAACATGTTCTAAAGTTGATTAGATCAAAAAATTGATTAGATCAACATTCTCGGCATGAAGAAAAATATCGAATACAATCGTTCCAATATTGCCAATATTGTATCGACAAGCATGTCAATAAAATAAAGTTTGTAAAATTAAATTTAAATACACCTCATATGCTTTTGTGAAATACAATATTCGTCTTTTTCGTTTACAACTTTTCTATCTATTTAAAACTATTTTTTAAATTCTTAAAAGATATAACTATTAATTTCATTATTGATTCAAGTTTAAGGATTTAACAAACAATTCTTATGTGAAATAGTGTATTAAGAAATGTACGTGCTTTTCTTTAATATTAGTAAATTATACAATCGATATATACGATATTGATAATAGATAATTATTTATTATATGTTAAACTTTGATAAATAATTCAAAGTTACAAAATACTAATAACGCAACGTTGATGTTTCGAATATTAAATAATGTTGCAAATATTTTCTGTTTATGATAGTGTTTTCTCTCCCTGGAAGATTTTGTTTCTTTATTACGATCTTCGATGTCGCGGTAGTACGAATAAATCCTTGTAGTTGTTGAAGACAATCTTCGACATTTTGTTTTACTCTCTTCGTAATGCGAGAGATTTCATTATGGATATTCACATGATTTGTGCATGATGTTATACCAAAGCACCGCCGTATGTGTATGCGAGAACATATCTTGATTATTCTTGCTTTATACAAAATTTGCATAGTTTTTGAACAACTCCATATATGTCACTGCGGCATCGTATAGATATTCCAGATGTTCCTAAATATTAAATAAAATTTACAAGTACTCTCTTTTTAATTTATATTTTTGAAGTTTCTTAATAGGCTAATATTCATAATCGAATCTTATTTCAAAATCGTTAAGCAATGTAGATGATAGCTCGTCTCTGTGATTGGTTGATAACATTTTTAGATAGTATTTAAGTCAGTCTTAAATATAAGAATCGATTATGAATGTTAGAGTAGGATAAGGGGGCGGGTTCTAACTCAGGCTTCCCGAGGGGGATGACGTCACGTGGGAGCAAGGGGGCATTTCACGTCGCGTTTAGTTATAAAACCTGCCTCCTTATCCTACTTATTAGCCATATAATCGCTTTTGTGTCACCGGAGAGATGACTACGATTTTGTATCGATGAGATTCTTATCAATATTTTTTTTTTTATTATGAAATTGATACATTACCAGAGAACGAACAAAATTAGTTTCTGATCGTTTGACAGTTCGCACCGCTAAATAAACGTCGCATTCCTTCTCGACAGCTATTCGTTCCAACAAGAAACTCAATGCTAGATAGAGACCGCATCCAGTTATTCCGTCACTGAAAGATCGTTTTACTTTTTCAACGTTTTGCGTAACATTGATTTGGAAACACGAATCAAATAAGTACTTGGAAAAATTGCTACAATAATTTACTTTCGAATTGATTTAAAAAAAAATAAAAGAACCAAAATATAAGTAAAATGTAAAAAAATGTATTACTTGAACAAACATAAAGTGTAATAGTTTTCCTATGAATTTTAAATAATTTTATACTAATAATATGTGAATCAAATATATCTGTGATCGAATTAAATCGAATCTTTTATATGTTCGAAATCAAATTGAATTGAATTTGAAATTTTTATGTCGAACCATGTATGAATCTCTTTAATTCGAATATGATCAAATTCAAGTCACAATTACGTTTCGCTTTGAATATAATAATAAGGTATTCTAAATAATGTTGCACATTTTTTTCTTTAATGAGGAAATTACTATTTTGGAAAAATGTTTTACCAAGGAAATTGTGCTCCGCAAGGGTGATATGTGAAGTACTAGAAAATTTATGAATTAATGAACTATTAATGAACACACACCAGACAAAAAATATATAAAATACTGCAGATTTTATAAACTGATATATTAAACATTTAAAAGCTGAAAGAATCAAAATTAATTCGTCGATGATTCGAGATTATCGATTTATTTGAATCAAGAAACGAATTTGAATCGAACCAAACTGTGTTTAATTTCGATTCGTATCGATTTGAATTCGAACAAAAAATTTGCACGTCTCTACATTATATACATATAATAATATTTTATTATTTACTGGCAAAGTGTGACAGTGGGTCCATCGCCTCTCGCTATATTCTCAGCTGCTTGCCAAAAGGTCACCATCGAACTAACTGGAGGCAGTGGTTGATCTTTTCCGGGTGTCCATTCCGTTAAACAAAGAATAGTCACATCTTGTTTTCTTGGAGGCTTCTGCGACAAAGTGTCATCACATTGAGTAGATAATAACAAATATAAACTGTAAAGTTATGCTAGTGATTTGATGTACCTCGAAATTATCAACGAGCAACAATTTTTGCGATGTATAATATTTCTCCTTCACGGCTTCTTTCGCAGTAATATTCAAATAAGGAATTGGTTCAAACTGACCGCTTGCTGGAGCGATCTCACAAGCCTAAAAAAGTTCAAGAATAGACTATCATATTTATTCTCTAAATATAAATCAGTAAAATCTTACTAATTTGTAGTGCTATACTTATAATTGTGAACAGTAATTATTCAGTGTCTTTCAATGATTCCGATTAAGAAGAGGATACTGCCACTGACAGGAATCAGTGTATTATCATTGAAGTGCGTATATCACTGACTGATATAATTATAAATACAGCACTAAAATCAGTCAGTCTTTCAGTGAATACATTGACTCCGTTTTAGAGAGTACATACAAGAATATTTAATGTTGATTAATCTTTTTATGATGACTGACATATCTGACATTGTTTTATATATTCTATAAATTATCTCAATAATCTTGCTAATTAATTTCAATTAAATAATTGCGTATGAATTAAAAAATATTAAAAAATAAGCAAAATATTCGTTATAAGTGTATAATATACTCTCTAAATCGGAATCAGTATATTATTGACTGAAAAACGGTAAATAAGATGATTATTATACTCATAACTATATTAATCAGTGATATATACACTGTCTCTCGGCACCAATACATTATAATACAGTAACCTTTTTCTTAATCAGAATCACTAGAAGACAATGAATAGTCACTAATGATAATTATAGCACTATAATTTAATAAGATTTCATTGACTTAGATTTAAAAGGTATATTTTGCAAATGAGTTCTATCTTTGACGTACTAAATCCTGAAAATCTGGCGGCTGTATCATGAGAATAAGTTTAACTTTGTATTCGGCAACCATTCGCCAAAAATTATTAATCGTCGTTAATGTGGGAAGCTGCGTTGCTAGATACTGATTCTCAAGTTTTACTCCGTCTACATAAACGGCGGATAGATAATTGTTATCCTTGCTCGGTGTCGGGTATTTCTTCAAATATACATTCCTGATGTTATCTGTAAAATAAACTAATTTATTCTAAATATATCTAATGCTTCTATTATTTCCAAGATTTATTTCTACACAAAAAACTAGTTTAATTTCATTATCTGCTCATCATATGATATTAGTCAAAACTTAGTATTTTAAAAGTTTATAAAATAGAATTCAATATACGCGAACAAACTTGAAATAAAATTTGGAAATCTGTTTTTGGCTCGATTATCCTCTGTCAAAGATAAGGGAGACGTACCTTGGCGCTGGATTGGATCTTGCCATGCAGTATCCTGTAATCTAAAGATTACGGAATGATAAATTTTAGTAACATTAGCTTAATCAACTCAAAGATAAAAATAAAGGTTGAACTTCTAAGGTATACCTTTGCTGAAGTGCCGACGATTGTTCTTTCAACTCCTTGATTCGCGTAATCAACTCAATACACGGCAGTGTAGTTGGAACGGAAAACAAACATTCCACTAACACTAAATGCACAAAGAGATATTGCTGCTTATTATTCACCATGTTAGCTCTTTCGCTTCTAATGGATGCCGTTGCGGTGAAAACATCGACTACCTAAACAATTTAATTTGCAATTAAATCATGATTATTAATACAATCAGTGTATTAAAGTGAATATTCGATTTCATTAATTAATTGAAACGGCGTTACTATACAAAAATGATTAAACGAAATGTCATTATTACCCCCTCGGCCGCTGCTTGACGGAGACAAATGTCGCATAAAATGATAATCCCTGTTCTTCCAACGCCATCACTGCAATGAACTACCACGGGTCCATCTCCAGGTGATAACAGTAACAATTTCTTCAAGTATGTGACTACTGAGTGTGTATGTAATGGCACTTCGTAGTCCTTAGTAAGCCAAGCCGTGTAATGTAAATGCTCTATCTATATTTATACAATATGAGCATATTATTTAATAAAAATTTTGTGTCCAGTTATTTAAAAATGTTGTACCTCTCGAGTTTCCTCTCCACAAGTTACTTGGAAAGTTCTAAAAGAGTAATCAGCAAAAATATTTTGCTTCTCGTTTAGTACAATAATGTCGCCGTACTTCATCTTCTTGTCAATATCCGGCCAATATTGCTCACACTTTATAAAAAATATTATGCTTGACATTTAAGCAGAAAGATAAGAATTTCATTTCATTGAAGCAAAAGGATTACCTTTCCATTTTCGACTATATTTGTCAACATGCAAATAATAAGAACGTTTTCTTGCCAAATCATGCGCCAGAAATCGTTAACAGTGTTCAGTTCGGGTCCTTTTGTCGCTATATAACGCTTTTCTTTCTTATAACCCTTTTTGAATAATTACCAATTAAATTAAAAAAATTTTATTTTAACATTGAATAAATACAGAAGTATAACAATTGGCATTTCAAAATTAAGATAATAATTAAAATTTAGAACTTACAGTGATGTAATTACCGTTGATGTGATCGGCGTCAGTATCATCCGGATGTTTCTTCATCAGACGCGTTTTGTCGTCTATATGAATTTGCTATTAATACGTTATATATGTTACATAAGTATATTGCACTTATGATAAAATTTCTTACTTACACGCAATAAGATTATCGTGTCGATTTTTACATTTGTTGAGCGGTAATTTCCCGCAATTACATGGTGGGGTTAGTTCTTTTGAAATCGTCTCGAGAAAATATCGCAAAATTATGTTATCGTATTGTTACGTATTTATAAACTAGCATAGTCGTTTAAAGTAATAAAAGCAACTTTGTTCTGCTTGAAATATGGAAAATCTATTCATAGCAATTTGGCGTTATTAAAAATTTATCGTATATTTGTAAAATTATCCAGATATTTTTAAAAGACAAATCAATATAATTCAAGAATTAAGATTAAAGCCAAGAACTTACTTTGTATTGCTTATCCAGCGATCCTGATTCTATCCCTTGTTTGACATATTTCTCAAAATCTTTCACCTTTACCAATGATATCGTTTCCGCTTCCTCCTCTTCGTTGCCATTCGTGGTAGCATTTATCAACGCTTCTGGAGCGATTGCCCGTAATGAAGATAGACTTTCATAAAAATGTGGCAGATCTTCCCTTAATTCTATTCCACTCGATATCGTGGATTTCATTTCGTGTTCACAGATCACAGACTCTTGCGACAAAACTATTTCGTTTCGTATTTGATTTTCATTCCGTTGTCTTCTTCTGCAAATAATTGTAGCAGACTTAATTTGTTTTCCATCATAATTTAATTTATAATCTCAATAGCTCTAGTTCTACATTCTTTAACAAAGAAAGTTACGCACAAGTTTAGAATTGTTGATTTTGGAAATATTAAATTATATCTTTGTAAAAGAAATTTGTACAACAATCTTCTTAAGAATTCATAACATAGCAAAATCCGATCCACAAAAATATTACAAAGGCTAACGGACTGTGTGCAATCATTTCCAACTGATTTTAAATTTTTGTATACATACATAGTACGTGGTTTGTTTCTAATTTTATATTCGGACGCTACATAAGATGTAATTTGCTACTAGTAGCATGCTGAGGAAAGACAAGTGAGTCCCTAATGAACATGTAGAAAAAAGTTAAATGCATATCGGTCTTTTAAAACGTATCTATTAAATATTTTACGTTTTTATTTCATATAATCAGCACTAGACAAAAATAAAAAGTAAATAAGAAATAATATAGACAAAAATTTAACAAGTTTCATTTTTCTTTGTGCATGATATTTTAAAAAGTCGAGTGTAAATTTTTCAATAATTTATATAGCAAATAATAAAGTTATTATGCAATTTTATTCAAATTGTTATATTTTCTGGAAAGAAAGCTTGTTGTAGAACATTTTACATTCATAGTAAACGTATTTATAATTAATATAAAAATTAAATCTCTATTTTTGTAATCTCTGTCAAGTTTCCTAATTCATACCATCATAAATTTTACTATGAAGAAATGATACTAATGTAAAACTGGTAAGTGAATAGTAAAACCAGTAACTGTATAAAATATGTCATTATGTACATAAATTCATACCAGTTTTATTTCAGTGTTTTCCTACTTTTTATTGTTATTTATTAATTATTGAATTTTTGACCTCTTTTCAATAAATTATTAGTAAAATAAATATTAATTAGTAGCAGCATGTTACAGAAAAGCCTTATATTTTTAATTACTTTAATTCATACGTTCGATATTTTCAAAGACGATAAGATTTAAGAGACTATAAGGACGCTTTAGATAACCAATTTTTCTAAATCACACTTTTTGCAGCATGTTACAGAAAAGCTTTATAATAAATTTATTTTGTTATTATCGAAAGATTTAACATGTAAAAATAGATGACTGAAACATTGAACTGAACTATTATACAGTTTCAAACTTTGATTTGCATCCAAAAATGAGAAATATATATTATAATAAAAAATAGTTAAAATGGTACACATTTGACAACTCTTCTCTATAAGCGTTTTTCACATTATATATATTATGAAAAAAAAATGATAATTGACATACATTAGATTTTTATTTCCAACTGAAGTTTATTTTTGACTTTATTATTATTTTATTTGTCTCATGCATACATCGAACTTATAAATAAGTTTTAATCTTCTTAAGATCATTTAAAGTAGAAAATATTTACTTTTATCTTCGTAAGTTGATTTTCCTTCAATGTACTTTTACAGTAGAAAGTAAAGTGGGAAATTTAAGAAGGACTATATATGAGCGTAACTCTTTTGTCAAAGAGTGTATGTAAAACGCTTACACTAGATATTAATAAATAGAGATGAGAACAATATTATTAATTTCCAAAAAATAAACCATGAGACGTTATACCTTCGGTACAAATAAGATGCTATTGCTGTCACAATGAAGAATGATGTAATGGGTATTATCCATGCTTCATAAAGCGTCGGTGAAACATTATTGACGCGGAATGATTTTGAAAGCATAATTGACTTAGTAGTTGAATTTTGTTCGGTTACGATAATGGCTATTTCATAAAAATCAGGTTTTAATGGGCAATTTAACGCATTGCCGTAAATTTTATTGTCGCCAATTTGGAATTGTCCACCAGCTAACACTTTTGTCTGCCACAAAACAAAGATATTTAATTCTGAACAGTGATCGTCATTATCTGTATAAAATTATCTAGATAATTATTTTGATAAGAGTTTTTGGAACTTATGTGGATCGTGACCCTTCTACTAAAATGCCTAACATCCGCGACTCATCTAGCTTTAGGGATTATGAAAAAGCGAAGAGAGGAATTAAATTGATTATTTATTTACATTATTTTTCCACTTCTTCTATTTTTTAATTTTATAAATTTATTTCTTAGAAATATATGATATACGGGTGTCCCAAAATTCGCGCATTCGGAGTACATGACACGATACTTTTTGCTGAAAAAAAATAACTTTTTTCTTTAGCAAAATTGCATAAAACTGGTAGTTTTTGCATGAAACCTGATTAAAATTAACGAATAAGCGCTCTTATCTATGTGGCGCTCAGGTCCGGCGCGTACTCCTCATTCACTTATTTCTAGTCTTTGGTTAATATTTATAAGCAATGTCTTAAAATGTTAATACAGCTGTGTTATGATTAGTTCACAGCATTTTAAGATTACAGTATAAGAATCAATTATGAATATTGAGCCTTAATCTTCTCTTCCATATTGTATTGCTTAAAATATGATAAGTTAATAAATAAATAAGAAAATTGTCTAATTCTGTAGGATCATCTGATAAAATAAAAATAAATGTATTAACTGTAAGATGCTTTGTGCGAGCCAAGTATTCTATTATTCCAAATATTTCATTGTGCGTATAATAATTAAATATTATCAATAACTAGTTTAAATAGTATTACTAAATCTAAAAAACAGTTTATTACTTAAGTAAGTACGTAATCCTCAAATGATGAAGAATTGCTCTATTGTGTAACAGTCATTAAAAGTAACGAAAAATATTTAAGATACTTAAAATCTCAATAACAGTTTTATCGGTATCATGAAATTTGTCACGTTTTTCACACTTTTATCTAATTATCAGCAGCATTTAAAAAGTTGTAAAAAGATAAAATTTGTTTCGGTATATTTCAAAAAAATTATTAATTTTTAAAGAAAATGTAATTTTTAAAATTTTTTAAATCCTGTTGATACCTACAATTAGATAAAAGTTTGAATAATGTGTGATAAATTTCAAGATATATATATATATATATATATATACCTTTTGCAAGTAAATAGACCTAGAGAAGTAAATAGACCTTTTAAATCCTTACAACTTTTATCCAAAATATTTTTTCGTATCATCAAAAATAACGGAGAAATTTCAGGTCCTAATGTTAGGTGACTCACCATGTATATATATCAATAAAACTGTTACTGAGATTTTAAATATTTTTCGTTATTTTTAATGACTGTTACATAATAGAGCAATTTTTCATCATTTGAGGATAATGTACTTACTATAATTAATAACTATTCTTTAGGTTTAGAGATACTATTTAAACTACTAATTCATTGATACTATTTAACACCACAGATGTAAATTTGTGTCATTTTCTCGATATAATTACACTTTTCAAAAAGAGTAATAATGCCATAATTTTTTCTTAAAAGTATCATTCTTTAGTTTTAAAACTCAAGATTATAGAGTCCTTAAGATTTTTTTGCTACAAAGATATGATTTGATTATAGAATATAATAAATCATATTTTTGATGTATATAAATTATATATATATATATATATAAATATTTGTGATTT
>QKQZ01047215.1:0-12148 GCA_003595255.1 Solenopsis fugax
CCGGCTATAAAAATTAAATTAAGTGTGGTTGCGCGCATATCGAAGGGCGCGTACGATCACTTCACTAGTCTTCATCAGTTTCCATTGAAAAGTGTCATCTCCTACGACCCCATTGGTTTTTATTCCCAAAAGCCAATCAGAAAAAGCAAGTCGTGCGATGATTGCTTGGCGCTGATAAATCTGGAAATTTATAGGTCTTTTTCGGAGGGTAACATTACTGGTGGACTTTTTCTCGACATCAAGTCCGCTTATGATAATATCGATGCTAAGCAATTATTTGACATGGTGAATAATTTGAGAATTCCTATTGGTTATAAGCAATTTATCAGAAACATACTAATGCCGAGAAGGGTCACCTTTTTCGAGGGTGGTGTGTATCGCGGTGACAGAGTTGTTCAGAGGGGAGTACCTCAGGGCTCCGTTTTAAGTCCTCTATTATTCAATATCTATGTAAGCAAAATTCTAAACCATGTTCCATACAGTTGTAAAACAATTCAGTTCGCCGACGAGCTATTCTCCATAGCTATTCTCTGTTCTCAGAAAAATGTTGTGAGTGAATGTGATATTTTACAGGAAGCCTTCTCAAGCTTAGACGAGTGGTTGTCATCTTTGAATCTCGAAATCTCTTTAAATAAAACTCAGGCGTGCCTCTTCCACAGGAGAAAAAATATTTGAATTCCTGGTACACTCCAAGTTTCAAGGGGTAGGATTAAAATATCTAATTACATTAAATACCTCGGAGTCACATTCGATTCGGGAATGAGTCAATGGAAAGGTCATCTTGCCTCATTAAAAAATAAAACTTTCTGTTTTATAAATATTTTAAAATGGATCTCCGGCAGGAATTGGGGTATTAGCATGAGTGCTGGTATAGATTTTGTAAACGCTACCATAAGAGAGATATAGAAATAGGATGGGGGGCAATATGGTACAACAGCTCTGCGGGCACTTATCTGGGATTGGTGGACAGGATTCTTGCAGCAGCGTACAAAATAGTTATGGGATATACCTACATTTTCATCGAATAGAGTAGGATGGGCGATGTCGGGTCAAAGGTCACCCACGAGATTTATCTCAAATGCATGCGATAAATTTTTATTAAAAGCATTTCAACTAAAAAATTGGGAAATTATTAATAAAATCAATCACCTTCATAGATTGCGAGAAGAAAAGGGAATCGCGAAGAGTAATGTTCCTTTTATTTTGGATAGATGGAAGGAAGTGAATTGTTTTTTCCCACATTTATATAAATGGGACGTCCATCCCAATGCGGGATGGACCTGCATCTTCCAGATCAGATCCCCCTGTTGATACTAAAGATCTTGAACCATCGTAATAGTAATCTCTTCCGAATCCACCTGTTTAAACGATATTTTACTGATAAAGACCTCGTTTATGTATCTACCTGCATCTTTGGCACATGCCCCTGAATTATAGTCAAAATCAATGTTATATTGCTTCTCCACACGAGGGTAAGCAAATGCTGCTTACCCTCGTGTGGAGAAGCAATGTGATTCGGAAGAGATTACTATTACGATGGTTCAAGATCTTTAGTATCAACAGGGGGATCTGACTTGGAAGATGCAGGTTCTGTAATGATGGGAAGCGTGGGATGCTCGGTATTTATTCCTGAAATTAAGGGGCTATCTTATAAATTGAATCATTTATCGTCTTCCTTTGTAGCAGAGATCATAGCAATAGAGAAGACCGTGGAGGTAGCTATCAGTTATGGATGGAAATTTATTAATATTTGTACAGATTTAAAAAGTGCGATGCAAGCTTTAGAATCATGCAATAATAACAGTTACGATATACATATTAAATCACTCAGTCCTAGTGTTAAAAATTTATATAACCTTTTAATAGAATATGCAACTAAAGAGATAATTAGTGTAAGATTCACTTGGTGTCCTGCCCATGCCGGATTGAAAGAGAATGAGGAGGCGGATAAACTCGCCAAAATTAGGGCATTAGAAGGAGACGTGCTAAATAATAAAATAGCTTTTCGAGAATGCATTGATTGTCTCCGTAATAATTATAATAAGTTAGATACTGAACATTTTAAAAGAATTAGCCCCGGAACGGGCAAATACTATATTCAAAACTTTAAGGGTTTTAAATTTAATTCATTCAAAAAATTTAAATGCAAAAAGAGGGAATTAGGTAGTATCCTAAGAATAATATCTGGCAACGCATTTACCAACTACAATAAAGTGAAGACGGGATTAATCTTTTCTCCTATGTGTGTATGTGGATTCCCGATACAGGACACTAATCATATATTTTAGGCTTGCCCCACACTGAGGAAGGACAGTAATGAATTATCTAAGGGCCTAAGAAGTCTCGCCTGTTAAAACCATTCTCAATAGAATATATTATAAATAACCTTAATTTTAAAGTTATGAAATTGCTCAAAAAAATTTTATCAAACATAACTAAAGAACACAATTTTAATTTATAGTTAAGAATTATACCCAGTGTTATGATATTTCTGATTGAATTAAGACGAATAGTAGTTAAGTAGTAAATATATTATTGCCAAGCTCTTCTTGGAGACTTCCTTATATCCCCAAATCCTGTGGGGTGGGGTATGGGAGGTCCTGGGGAGAGCGTAAGGGACATCAAACTCTTTTGGAGTTCGAAGAAGCAATCACTTCACACATACGAAAGTAAGATATAATCAGGAAAGTGCCAGAGTCCTGATTGACCAGTGAACAGCGTGGTACTCTACTCTTGTAGAGAGCGGATATCTAAGGGCCTTTAAGAAGAAGAAGAAGGCGCTATGTCCCGTTTTTCGCTATCCGGCGGGCAGTCGGCCGGACAGCGCGGAGCGATGGTCGGACGACGGTTTGTTACATACTTAATAATATACACAATTTAAATATAAGCTAGAATATATAGGGCGATTCAGGTCGATCGAAGGATGTACGTAGTCGGCACGTACGTATTCCCCATGACAAATTGAGTCGAAAATGTTAATAGCAAAATGTTGGGGGATCAATAGTTTTTAAATGGTGAGTGTTCATGATGTTCGCGCCGTCAAGTGCGGCGCAATCAAGCGGCCGGTCGAGCGATTTGACGGATACCGTTAAACAGCACGGTGCCAAACAAGTATTATAAAGGTTCTGTGAAATCTTTATTAACATCTCTTGCTGTACCCTTGAGTTCAATTTAATAGACAAGAAGTAATGTCAATTGCAAATTCGATAAAACATCACTTATATGAGTAAAAAATATGTGTTTTTAAAATACATTTTAGATGTAAACAAATAAATTAATAAATAAAATCAATATTAATTAAATTATTTGATCAAATAATATTAAAGCTTCAGTCGACAAACATTTCCAAAACTTCTTTGTCAAAAGTTCTATCAGAAATAATATTAGAAAGAATTTACATTTAAAATTTGCATTTAATATAAATAAATATTCTATATTTAAATATAAGAAACGAGACTCGTGAAAATATAAATATAATAGAAAGAAACAACGGCAAATACGAGTCATAGATTTCTTTGATATTACTATTACCTATTGCGCACCGTTTACCGCGCCTGACTCATATTTGCCGTTATTTCTTTCTATTATATTCTATATTTAAGAAATAAAATGAACGAAAGTCCAAATTACAATATGAGAGAAAAGGAGAAGAATACAGTGACGAAATTGAAACGTACTCAACGTGCTTAACTTTGCGTTGAAATGGATGGTAGCCGTTTCGAACACTTATTGTAAAACTTATTAAAACATTATTTAAAATGTATTTCAAAATTTAAAATATAATTTTTAGTAGCAATGTATTTCTAGCTTATTATTTCGTTACTGTTTGATTTCTTCAATGTATTCCTCTATTTTCTCATACCATAACTTGGAATCTTATTTTATTTTCTAAATATGGAATATTAAATGCGAATTTTTAATATATATTGTTTGTGCTAGAATTTTTTATAAAGATAATAATTATATAAATGCTCGTTTATCTGCAAACGCAAAATATGAAGAAAAAAAACAGCCAATTTATAAGCAAATTAATTAATATTGTAAATTACAATCTTGTAAATATTAAAGATTTATTCTCCTAACAAAGTATTACCTGTATTAGACAAAACGTTTCGACTATACTTAATTTTCATCTGTTTTACATAAACTATTCTGCCAGTACAATAACAATATTTTAATTCGTATAATTGAATATCAATTTTGAGCTGTTATCAATTCTGTTAAGCATTTATTATATTTTATTTTATTTTAATTTTTGACCGGTGTTTATTTATTTATTTATATCTATAGACCAACTTTTATTGGTTTTATCTTTTAACGTATTGCCTTGACTTAATGAAATTCTCGCTTCTAACCGAAAAAACGACATGGAAAAATTTTTATTCTTTGGACCGTTTTGACGACTTTTAAAGACCCGGGCTACAGCCAAGTGTTGCTATATGTGCTTTTGCGTGTTAAGGGGGAAGCACACATTCTTGCATAACCATATGCATAAAGAAATTGATTGGTCCATTTTCTTATGCATGTCCTAATGGACCAATCAATATGCTTATGCATATGGTTATGCAGCTATGCATGAGTGTGTGCTTCCCCCTTTAGTATGTATGTATGATGTATGCGGCTCAAAATTGCTATTCAATTATGCTGGTTAAAATAGTTATATTGTATTGACAGAATAGTCGAAACGTTTTGTGACACTTTGTTAGGAGAATAAACCTTTAATATTTATGTAATTTACAAGACAAATTAATTTGCTCGTAAATTGGTTGTTCTTTTCTTTGTACCCGGTTTTTGTAAAGATGTTTTGGAAATGTTTGTCGACTGAAGCTTTTTCTGAATATTATTTCATCAGATAATTTAATTAATATTAATTTTATTTATTAATTTATTTGTTTACACATAAAATGTATTTCAAAAACGCACATTTTTTCTTCATGTAAGTGATGTTTTATCGAATTTGCAATTGACATTATTTCTTGTATAAACTAAACTAAAGGATATAGCAGGAGATGTTAATAGAGATTTCACGGAACCTTTATAATACTTGTTTGACACCGTGCCGTTTAACGGTACCCGTCAAAGCGCCCAGCCGGTCGCTTGGTTACGCCGCACTTGACGACGCGAACATCATGTCCTACGGTTAGACATTTTCAAACGCTCACCATTTAAAAACACTATTGACCCCTCAACATTTTGCTATTAACATTTTTGACTCAATTTTTCAATGAGGAATATGTACGCACTCCTTCGACCTGAATCACCCTGTATATACAACATTTTACAAGACTATAAAAACTCTTAAAAATACTTATTTTATATACTTCAATAATTTTTCATAGCAGCATAGTTTTGTTTTTATTAAAAGTGTAGATTAGATTATAAACCATTTTTGGTTGTCAAACTATAAACTACATATTTTTATTTTTATAAATATCAAATAGATAGTTTCATGGGATAACAATTAAAGGTCAAAGTAATATTTTTTCCTATTGGAAACACTTGTCATATTATTTTTAGTATTAAAATCTTGCTTTATCCTTAACCCATGACAGTTTTATATCAATCATTATTATTAAATATAATACAGTATTACTTTGAACATTATCTTTATTACTAACGCTCTATGTATACATCGTTTTTTAACACCTCTGGACACTACTTGGTTGTTCATGTTCAGGTTTATTTTTTAACTTTTTACAAGCATATAAATCTTTTTTGGTAACTCTAACATCACAGAAAGTATTTGTATGGATGTTTATTTAAAAAGGAATTATATGTTATGAATAGTATACTCTTTACTAATTACAGTAGTCTTAATTTTTCAAAGCAACAAGATACAAATAAGCTCATTGTGTGTAGAGTAAGGTTGCCAGGTCTCTGGAATTTCCAGAAAAATCCTAGATTTTCTTGACTTATCCAGTAATTGAAAGTTTCTGTCCCAGAAATGCATAATTTTAATGAAATCTTAGAATTCATCTAATATTTTTTTGGCTACTTCTCACAATTTTAATTGTTGACACTTAAAGATTTATATACATCTAAATAGTGTACACTGTGATCATTTTTTATAACATAACTGAAATAACTTTTTTTTAAGATAGAAGGAAAAGTCAAAAATAGATTATATAGTTCTCTTGAAAGTTTTTTCTAAATAATCAGAATACTTTAAAAAAGAATTATACATCCTAGTTTTGACTAGTTCTATTTAAAAAAGTTATTTTAATTTAAAATATTATAAAAAGTGATCACATTGTACCATGATGACAGTAACTGATATACAATATTTAACTCGGATATATTAATAATTCATTTTGCATCTATCATCTTAGACATGTCCCGGAAATGTTGATATTAGATCTGACAACTCTAGTGTAGAGATGGTTAATAATAATTATGTATAATTAAGTATGTAATAATGTATAAAAAGAATTATATGAATAATATTACGTACCGATGTATGTAGCCACAAATGCTGCGATCGACAAAATTTCTTGAAATTTTGTTGAAGATTAAATTTCATTTTACATTTGAAAGACATAACTAGCTTAAAGCCCATTCTATATAAAATGTATAAGGTTTCACTTGATGTTCACAACGCGCGCAACGTTCTTTAACTGATATTAGAGAGAAATCTGAGACAAGAAGCGTCTATTCCAGCTTTTTTTGTGGGACCGTCAAAATCCCCTTATAGTACCTCCTCATGTATGTATGTACATTCATTTTCAAAATTGGTACTACATATCACATCTATTTTACAACACTGCCAATAAAAATGGGGTAATTATATAGAACATCAGCCTCATCTTAAATTTTGATAAAAATATACCCATTCGACGAGTTTTCATTCAAAACGAAAAAATCCGGCAGAAAAAAGCGGCGGTCTGCTACGCGAAGAGAGTTATTAAGTTATTAAATTTCGAGACTTTAGAGGTTAAGATATCTATCATAATCACAAGCTGCGTTCCGTAATGTGCATATGCACCACAATGCACCATGTGATATGTTTATATGATCTGTGGTGATATGCACGCATATGCGTCCAAGACGGCGTTCCGCAATTCCGCAAATGCACGCAATGCCTATGGGTGCATTCCGAATCACGCATGAAGCGCTTAAGGTCCATCTACAATAGGATTGGCAGTAGGGAATAAAGAATAAATTAATCAATAATAGTTGATTTATAGAAGAATATCGATTGTGTTTGGTCAATTTCTTACGGCTTACTATCGCCATTGTAGACGGACCATTATGGTTCGTCTACAATGGCGGTAGTAAGCCTTAAGCCGTAAGAAATTGGCCAAACACAATCATTATTCTTCTATAAATCAATTATTATTAATCAATTTATTCTTTATTTCCTACTGCCAATCCTAGATGGACCTTAGGCTTTAATCTACGCAACTCGACGCTTGCATGTAATTGCACCTTAAGGCCATACGAATCGGAAATCCATACTACCCATACCCATACTATCCTACTATTTATCATAGGTCTGTGAAAGCAAGAAAACGATACAATCATGGCGGATGCTGCTGCTCGTCAGTTGCAGTATGAATATAAAGCGGTTTGTATTTTTTATTTTTGTTATTAAATTTTTAATAATGACCTAGTTTACACCGTTAAATCGATTGGTACGCGCATCAAATTGGTACGGACTAAACATTTGATTCATCCTTGTATACACCGATCCATTTCAAAACAAATTAGGTTAGGTTTTTAATCCAGATAAAGTCCTGTTGATTTTAGAGGCATTGGCATGTTAAAGGAGCAGCACCACTGACATTATTTCTTTCACATTTAAAGTATACTGCTTTCAGTTTTTTAATTTTTATTTCGTTTATTCAGCAGCCTTTTCATAACCCCTTTTCTGCATTTCGGACACCAGCATTCGGAAAATTTCGATATTTTTTTTCCGTCTATGATATTTACATGTCGATATTTTTTTTTCGTCTATGATATTTAAAATACTTTTTTCTGTAGCCAATTCGAGAAACGTTCTTGTTTCATCCTCTGTCCAATTCGCACCCTTTTTGCACATTTTTGCTGAATTTCGTACGTGTTCAATCGGCGAATCCAACTTAATGCAGCAAATGGCGGATTTAACACGAATCAAGTGTTTACACCGCGCAAAGATCTTTTGGTACCAAGATGATCTGATACTCGTGATTCAGGAGATCAGATCAGAGATGCTTGCACCAAAGTAATCCGCGAGCGTTTACACGGAGCGTACCAAGTGATATGATGCGAATATATGATCCGCGTATCAAGTGCTCGGTGTAAACTAGGTCAATGACGTATTAGTTGCTTTTAATTTTCTTGATATGCCAATATTATCTATAACCTTCAATTTTTATTCTTACATAATTATAGCATTACGTTTGTAACGTTTAACCTGAATATTATGTTTATAGCGTATTATGTACATGATCATGTTGCATTATATTGCGTTAACATTTACAGAATTCCAATCTTGTCTTACAAGCTGACGTCCGGTTAATAGAAAGACGCAGCCGAGATGAGGCTACCGGTGAGGTCATGTCCCTTGTGGGAAAACTGGATGGTACCCGTATGGGTGACAGACATCAGCGTAGCAAGCCTGGGAAGGCAGAAGAACGCAAAGCAAAGTAAGTTTTTTGTGAACTATGCAATTTTTAGCCAATTTTTTATTAATTTCATTGTGCTCGTGTGTACTCTTGCTCATGTGTTGAAAACGAGCCATTGGACACATATATGGTTGGTACTTATAATATATATAATTCTTATATTTAAGAGTGTCTTGAGTATTGTCTTAAGATTATATCAACCAATCACAGAGCTACATTAACATCTTAAGACTACTTGAGACAGTCTTGAAAGATTCCACTATGAATAGCTTTAGCCTATTCTGTATCACTACCTTAGGCTGCACTTTCTTTCTCGCTTTTGCCATACGTCAAGTATATATATCTGTTTCATTTTAAATACAAATGCACACTAATTCAGGGAACCGATCTGTCTAATTAAGGTTTTCCACTCTTTTCACTAGTATAAGAATTTGATCAAATTTTAAGAATAAGTTTAATAAGTAGGCTATTTATAAATTTTTTCAAATTTTTTGATAAGGTATTCCAAAATTTGTGAATCAAAGTGCTATAGCAAGAAAGTTCTAAAAAAATTA
Source organism: Solenopsis fugax (assembly GCA_003595255.1). NCBI lineage: Eukaryota > Metazoa > Arthropoda > Insecta > Hymenoptera > Formicidae > Solenopsis > Solenopsis fugax. Next base: position 9,158 of record QKQZ01047215.1, read on the forward strand.
ATCATCTAATATGACAGTAATGCTAATAAGAAGCATCCTCTCTCTTTAAAAAACTATAAAGAATTTGTTATGAAAACTAACGATCTCAATCACACACATGTCTCAATAGTTGAAGTGATTAAGAGAAACCTACCCTGGAAAGTCAGTAGGGTTTTATCCCTGATCAAGTTTTTTTGAGGTGAGCTATAGATTTTTTCAGTTGTAGATGAATTTTTTTCTAAAAATTATTCAATATGCAATTTAGGTAATTCTTTTAAAAACTAAAAAAATCTGAGTTATTATACCAAATATTCTCTATTAGTAGCGTTACATTGTAGACAATTTTGTTCTGCCAAGAATTAAACAGAAAACGAGAAATATAAATAAGTAATAAATACAAATTTTCAAGAATCAAATTTAGAGGTTTTTTACTTTTTTAAAATTGATTCATAATATTAATTACAAGGTGAAATTTTCCAATAAATTTCCAGGAAACAAAGAAAATTCTTATCTTTATACTATTCATTGTATAAATATGGTAATTTTTCAGGACATAATAGGTATAAAAACAAAATTTTAAACTTTGATTAATATTAATATTATAAACTCATTAAAAAAATAAAAGAATTCTTTAGATTTGTTTGATTCTTGAAATTTTAGAATTATTACTTATCTCTCGTTTTCTGTTCAATTCTTGATAAAACAAAATTGTTTACGATGTAACGTTACTGATAGAGAATAATTTAGTGCCATAACCTAGATTTAAGGAAAAGGATTTGTTTCATTTTCAAAGAAAACGCTTGAATTGCATATTGTATAATTTTTTTGAAAAGCGAAAGAAATTATGTTTTTTATACCAATTGATTTATCTTATTATTCTGTACATAAAAGTACTAACTATTGTATTGTTATAAAAAATTAATAGTTTACAAGATATTTTATATTTTATGTCAAAAAATATACCAGAATAAAATATAAAGTATAAAATAAACTATTGATTTTTCAATAACTATTTTTATATTTTTATATGCAAAATAAGAAAATCATATTATGTAAAAAAGACGATGACTTTGAAATTAAAAAATATGATCTAGAAAAATTTTATGCTTATTACATTTGTTTCTTCAAAAAAATTCCAGGGCGACTAATATGTCAGCGCATATCAATTCTCGTGCTTGATTGTCGATTTCCAAAACTTTTTTATCATTTTTAATGTTATAAATACTATAAAAATCATTATAAGCTATTCAAAAATTTACACAATAGACAATAAACATTTTTGTGATTTTATTTCAACATTTCATAAGTTATATTTGTATCATGATTTTACAATTTAAAATAAAATTTAAAATACATTATATTTTTCTAATCCTCCATTGCTCTCGTATGAGGCGAACGCTCGGATCACATCTAATTTTTATAATTTGCATATATTTAACATAAAAGTTGCTTCTGAAATTTTTTGACTTTTCGCTTATAATCTTCTAGATTATATTTATATGCTTATTTTCTCAGAGTTTTGTTTAGTAAAATTTTTATTGAAGACTTTGAAAGTGTTAACATACGATACATCTGAGCGCGGCGCTTAAGTCGAGAGCAAATACGTACAGTTGACGCGATATGTGCCGTTGCCTAATTTAATTTACTGATAGAGCGATGAAACAAGCATTTTATCTTTTTGTTGTTACAAAACTATGTTGATGCAACATACACTGATTGTGTTTATTTTTATTTATTTTTATTAATTTTTTTCCTCTTTACAATCATTTCCATGTGAGCTAAGAAAACTATATAGCAACATCGCATTAATACAATGATACACAGGCTCAGCGCGGCGCTTATACGAGAGCACTCATGTTCGTTCGTTTGCCGAACGAGAGCAATGGAGCTAATGACATGTATTAATTAAAGTATCGTTTCAATATAGTAACATTGTATACAGTGTTCAATGATCATTTATAAATATTCTTACACTTATTGTCTAGTATCTATTATAAATTTTTATATAGCACATTACTCTTTTGTAATTGTTTTCTAAAATTTGTACGCTTAATTTTCTCGTCTGTTAAAAAGGATCTACAACGTTATTAAGAAAATGTTATTATATTTAGTGTATAATGTAAATCTGGGAAAATTTGATTTGGCTCATATTTGAATTAGAGAAATTTGATTCAATTCGATTTCAAATATGCTATCAAAGATTTGATTCGACCTCACAAGTCCTTGATTCGTATAGCTCTATTGGAATTATATAAAGTTAATATTTTTGGTATTTTATAGACGACAGAAACGCGATGAAGCGCAATATGATTTCACACGTATGAAAGGAGCAACACTATTATCCGAAGGTGTGGATGAAATGGTTGGTATTACTTATCGTCCAAAAACGCAAGAGACGCGTCAAACTTATGAAGTATTGCTCAGTTTCATACAAGAAGCTTTGGGCGATCAACCACGTGATATTCTTTGTGGTGCAGCCGATGAAGTACTACTAGTACTAAAAAATGACCGAACTAAAGAGAAAGAAAAGAAAAAAGAAACAGAATCTTTACTCGGTTCATTAGCAGAGGAAAGATTCGCACTGCTTGTAAATCTCGGTAAAAAGATCACGGATTTTGGCAGCGACGAGAAGGGTACGACAAACGGTGATAATATCGACGAAACATATGGAATAAATGTACAATTTGAGGAGAGCAGCGAGGAAGATGATGAGGATGTATACGGAGAAGTTCGAGAAAATGATGAGGAAGGAGATGAAGGTGAAGAAGCTAATGACGACAGAGCTATTCACGCGGAAAATGTGAGTATTTTGCTGCATTATTTTTATTATAAGATTCCTAAAACTATAATAATAATTAATTATAATTAACAGTTTTTTTTGCCTTTATTATTATTTATGGGTCAAAATTTAATTTTTATGTCCTCGAAACTAATTTGAAATTTTGTGAGGCCTTAACCCTTAAACACGTAAGTGGGTCAGAGAGACCCCATATGAAGCTTCGAACGCTTACT
>QKQZ01047228.1:0-22403 GCA_003595255.1 Solenopsis fugax
CCCGTGCGGCGACTGTCGGGTCGATCCGTCGTAAGCCGACCGCGGAGTGTATTTGCGGAGCTTCTTCCGCGTCCGTCCCCAGCCTTCAACCCCCAGCCCCTTCGCCGACACTGAATGCTCCTGTGTGTCTTGTCGCGAATCGGCCGCCGACAAAACCGTCGCGTCGCGTCGCGTCGCGTCTGATGCGGCTCGAATCGCTTTAACTCCACTCGGATCCATTTTTCATACTCCCGTTTCGCTGTCTCTATTGACTGACGCGGTCCGGATTTCGCCAGATCAAACGGCGGCGTAGACGGGAGCGAGGAGAGGTGGCGAAGGGAGGTGGTGGTGGTGGAGGAGGAGGAGGAGGAGGAGGAGGATATCGGTTGCCCTTTGAAACAAAATTTGCTTCCGGATAAAGTTAGAATTTTTAGTGCGAGGTCTATACCCGTGCATTAAAGCTGGCCTTTCGATCCTTTGATTCCCTTTTTCCGCGATAGGGTTTGTTATCAATCGCTTTTCGCGTGATGAAAGAGACTGTCAAGAAAGTATGTGTGCGCGTGTGAGAGCGCGCGCGCGCGCCTGTGTACTTTTTCGGGATATAACGAATTTGCCAGACTAGTCAATTTATATTAGAATCTATAGACTGGTGTCTCTTTTCACCGCAGTAAATTTCAATGCTGGATTCTCTGATAGATTCGATGAAATTTATAGTCTCGATTTAACGAGATTTTCGCGGTACGTCGTTATCCATTGCAGCTTTCTAATTTTCATCATTAAATATATCCGTGACTCGATTGTGCAAATGAATTTGTCCACTGATTGAAGAACGTAATATGAAAACTTAATGCCTTAATATAGCAATAGCGAGCCCGTATGTATTAACAATTAGGTAAATGTCAATGGCGTTCAATTAATCATCCTTGCTAGATGGGTGCATGATCGTTTGCTATTAAACCATGGCCGATTGTACTCGTACGATATACGATATCGTGCAGTTTCCTATAAACTGGGATATAAATGCTGGATGGGTCAGAGGGAGAGGAGAGGAGAGGAGAGGAGAGGAGGGGTGGAGGGGGTGGAGGAAACAACGTGCGTGTGCAATAACGGTATGCAAAACCGGCTGGTTTTAGCGCAGCTTATCATGAACGAGTGCTTGTATTTGTATATCGGCGATCAAAATTCGCTTATCGTTGCGTTCATGCGAATTCGCGTGAAATACACGACGAGGGAGAGTATCGATCATCGGCCGGAGGTAGACCCGAGTGCGTTCTTTACTTACGTACCGTGACCATTCGCTTCTTACACCGCCATTAGCTGGAAAACGAGACCTTAATTAGGAAAGTGTCGGGCGTAACGGTGAAGAAAAATGCTCGCGACTAGGAATTCAAAGACCATCCGTACCCCTTTAACTTCTCGACGAAGGTAAAGGCGCGTACGACGTGCCTTTAATTAAGCAATTTCGCAACGTCGAATGTTAATGTCTCTATCATTTAGGGCGGTGAAAGAGCGCAGGTATCACTGGACAAAACGGGAATGACGGGGCGAGTGAAATAAAATAAAATGCTGAATCGAAAGAGGGAAGGGGAGGAAGGGGGTACGAAGCTCGAGCTCTCGGGAGAATTACGAATAATTCGATGCCATTAATTAGGCAGGTTTATAATTACGTGGGGTGCACTACTATTTTTGCTTGAATAACTGATCAAGATTCGTATGAACCACGGTAAACGATGCGTACATATCGTTCAAATAATTCAACGTCAATTTGAATACAACTAATTATTACGGATCATTAAACGGATATTACGAATTACATGGTCGATTTATTATTCATCTTTTTTATTCATCATTTAATGCACATCGGGAGAATCGCTATCATCTCTCCGGATACGCTTTATCGCCATATAAACGTCCCTTTAATATCCCCGGGCGTTAAGGGCGTGTGTGTCGTATTTCTCGCGCATTCCTTCCGCGAAATAAGAAAATACCGAGATGCGAGTTGAAAGTCCACAGCGGGCGCGTTACACCGTTCTCGTCTTTCCTTATGTACGAAGGAAGGATCTTTCCTTATCGCACGGAGGAGCGCGGAATGTCTTTACGAAGTTATACGCGACAATGCAGAATGGTCGTTACAATATTACGAAACGCTAATCCGCACCGCGAGCGCTCGCGCGAGCAGATTGCGAGTGGCTGGCCTAATTTACGATGTCGACGGACGCGGTTGCGTCTCGCGTCTCGCGTGCGCTTTTACCGCGCGCGCAACGCTCGCATAACGCAACGCGACAGGCCCGCATCTGCTTTTTGATATATTGCATCGTGCGCGGTGAATCGTACGATGAATCGTAGCGTACGCGAAATAACACGCGTACGTGTATTTCGTGATGTTATACCTCACGTATCTCGCGACTACATCGAACTGATTGTGAGCAAAAGCGTGCTAATAACGATGTGCGTACCCCGATTATCTCGTGCCCAGGATTATCATTCTGGTAATATTCGGCACGACCTCACAAGCCGTAGCCATACAACCGGAATTCCATTAAACGAAAACGCACGGGTATTCAGGTTACCGTGGTATTCAAGTTATTAGATTTCTCTGTAATACTACGAATGATAGTCGTGCTTTTTATTTTCTAAACGCTGCCATTTATTACACTTAACAGTATATACATTTTCCGGACAATTACGAATTCGTGTCGTCACTTGCTGTCACTTGCGAAATTACAGAAACTACGACAAATACCGTGAATTTTTAATGAGCGCACTTTGTATACGCGAGACAAGCCCCGCGAGGATTAACGCGGGTTTCGTCGGCCGACGACGTACAGGTATAGCTCTTCCACTCGCTCCACTTTTGGCCGTTTCAACGTTTGAGAAGCGCGGTTCTCAATCTCTTGAACTTGGGCTTCGGATAGGTCTTGGGCTTGGCGAGACTTTTGAGACGTTTGGAGCATCTCGCCTTTAATGCCGCCGGCGACACGGTGAAGGCATCCTCTCGAAGATCCGTTTCCCTGCCCGCTGGACGATGGGCGGGCTTCGCCAGAGCGATTATTCTCTCGGAAGCTACGGCATTAAACGTTATACCGTACCGGTCTGTATGGTCTCAATCCTATCCATTAACATCGCTTTTCCGCCGCGGCTTATTCTTATCAACGAGCTTAAGTGCGCGAGGCAAGACCAATTGCGCCGCGTTATGAAACAAATTATTTCGGGCGCTCCTCTCTAATGGCAACCATAATCTCACTCGAATTTCATTTTGTACACAAACCACAGCCGTATGATATTTGTTTGATTAGTTTGCTGCTAGCTTTGTTACGCGGCTGTGTGCGTAATGGCAATATGGATTAAATTTCTAAACACACAGCGTGTTTATGCCAGCATCAATTAACTCAATCGCGATTATGGGCATTCATAAATAAATAAAATCATAATGAAGCAAAGGCTGAGGAGAGAGAAAGAAGAGAGAAAACGTCCCATTAATTTACGCGTAAATTATCTCTGAAAATATTTTACAAAATGCTTTACATTTCATAATACATTATACATATATATATATATTTTTTTTTTTTCAAAAAAAGTCATCTCTTTCAAAATTGCGATAAACATGACCGCGCGTGGAAATTTCTTTCCCCAAATATTAACCGCGGCTAAAAATTTGTTTAATATTTAATATTTTAATCTTCTTTCGCCTCTCAACGAAAAGTAAAATGTATATTTTGATTTACGTCTTTTACTTCGTAGAAGGGCGCAAGGCGCACAGCGCGTGTGAGATATATTGTGAAAGTTGCGCGCGATCGCGTTCCGCTACGCTCCCATATCTCGTATTTTATTACAGACGGATTTCATTGGGGAAACGCGTTGCGCGCCGGCTGATTCGTCGTCGGGCGCGATTATACGCGAAAATTAAAACCGGCCGTCTCTTCAGAAGAAGCTTGTGTACCGCGCGCACCTTCCCATTATCGCTGAAAGACTCGATGCACTTGCACGTTTTGTATCAAGCAACGTCTCGCGCACGAAATTAAATTCCACGTTAGCGACGAGGGACGTTGGTTACGCTCGACGACAGCCCAAAGAGAAACTGAGAAGGCACCACCTTCCTAGGAATATGTTGCAGAGAAAGTTGGATGCGACGTCAAGTGATAGTCGAGTAATTCTAAAGGGAGAAAGAGAGAGAGAGAGAGAGAGAGAGAGAGAGAACTTCAATTGCCCTTGATACACATTTCATTCGACTTTTGAATCACTTAAGACCGGGTTTGTTTACATTTCTGCCGCGCCCCTTTGCCGTGACGACGGTTCAAAGGAAAATTAATCTACTGTCGCACGGCCGACCGTCGATCGATAGGGTGGAAGAAGACATCGTTTAATCAGAAGCGGTCGAGTAACCGTGCGGCAGCACGGATATGGACACGATATATGTAGACGAAGCGAAAACTGAAATGGCTGAATTGTGCGAAAGATTGACGGATAAATGTAATTTATTTCGTACCTTGGGATTTGAGTTCTCTCCCGTGCTCTTGGGACACGATACGGCTAGAGTAGCAAAAGATGAACGTAAACGAAAGAGAATGAATAAAACGTAACGAATATCTCTGAATGTAAAAAAAAATAATAAAAAAAAATTGCAAGTAAAAGGTCCAATCGGAAAACGATTAATAAAACAAAATATTGATATAAATAAAAGTTGTAAAGAAAATATGTAAAATAAAATACAAGAGACACAGAGATTGCGTCCAGGTAGTTCAACAATGCGTGAGGGAGGAAGTAAGAAGAATGATCGAGTGAGAAATAGCATCGGAAAACAAACGGCGATGTCACAGTGAGCGACGTCCTCATTAAATAATTACAACAGCGGGGAGAGTGCCGTTAACATAACGGTACGGAATAGCGCTGCGGGCTGGATGGTCTGCATCGAGCAGCACAGTAAGCACAGCGCGGCATTGCTGGCAGATCGGCAACAAAACACGTTTCGTGTGCCGCGGGCTTAATGTGTAGATCGTGTCCCGTTTATCTCTCCTGTGTCCATATCAAACGCTACAAAATCGTTACCTCGCAGTTATGGTTCAACGGAAAGATAACGCGAATTCTGCATTATATCACGAGTGATATCCGAAACTAATAGCGGAATATTCGATGTCGATCGATTACCGGAGGTACACACCGTACGTGGGAAATTCTATTAATTCCATAAATTTTTGCCGAATTTCTGTCCAATTAACGTGCTCGTATAAAATAACATTTTCGCCCATCGACGTTATCGAAATCGTAATTTGGCCGTGATTTATTTTTCATCGATGCTCGATGGTTGCTGAAAGGTACGCGCGCGCTCTTGTTACGATTGTTAAAAAATATAGATCAATTTTATTTTTATTCCGCAACATGTGAAATATTCTTTGCGGAACCCCGATGTTACACAAGCTATTGAACAGTCGCAACCACCGACGAGCAAATCCGTCGTCTTTCTTGGCGTAGCGGTGGGTAAGAATGAGGGTGAGGGTGAGGGTGCGGAGTCGACGGAAATCACGGATCTGCTACGTAGGGTGTCCCAGAATCACCGAGATACGATACGCGATCTTCCATTATAGGGAAGCAATAGGCAACACACGCCTATTGCTAAAGGAAAATAACAGCTATTTTAATAATGAAATTTTCTACCTTATAGAGGATTATATGGAGGGATATTAAGAAATGCAATCGTTTTTTCACATCATAAATGCAAAGGCTTGTGTTCTCGCACTTAATTTCAACGAGACATAAATATAACGGTATTTTAATTCAACGCTCGATTCTCAGCACAAGTATTCCGGTTAAAATTTATATTTAAAAATTCCTAACGAGATAAAACGTGACTTCTCTCATGAAACGTTCGTCAAGGAAAAATCCAGGCAGGGTTCACGTAGAAACTCGACGCGGAAGATGTCCGCTGGGACACCCCGCGTATGAGCTTACTTACGACATCCAATAGCATGTAATAGTATTGGTGCGGGGAGCCGATATATAGGCGACAAGGAGAATGTTGCTGCCTCCGGATCGATGGCGACGATTCCTTCGCGCATCAAGCGAAGAAATCGAAGCGGAAGGATCGCAATGATAAACGGTCGTAATGCGTGTGCTCTACTACCTTTGGCTTTCGTCGCGGCCCGCGAAACGGCGCCTGGCATTCGCAACGGAATCTCCGGAAGTTTCTTTCGAGCCGCGAGGCTCTCCAATCGCTTGGTGATGCGATATTGGAGCGTGCGCGACAGTATCTCGGTCGGGTCTCTCAGCTTGGGCACATGCCGGATCTTTGGTAGTGCTAGGAAGTACACTCGCTCCCAGTCGGGGCTCTTCTTCCTTCTCTTAGTCTGAAAATATCGAAGCGGACGATCGATCGATCTAGCGAGCGAGCGAGCGAGCGAAAGCGGCCTCGTTGCCGCGCCGGAATCCGCGACGCGTCCAACACTTTTATCTAGATCGATTAATATTGATTTATGAGAGAGCGGGAGCGACGTCGCTTACGGGCTTTCTCCTTTTGGGTTTCGCGGCGACTTTGGGCGCAGCCAGTCTTTCCAGAACCCGCATGTGCCTTTGCCAGTCTTCCGGTTTTGTGAGAGCTCTGCGCAGTTTCGCCATTCGTTTTCTCCTGGACACGAGAGTACGGCATTTTATCGCGAAAATTTGGATGACGCTTTACTGAAGAAAATTCAACCGGAGATTGATTAACGTTCCGCCAGTGGCTTAAAAAGACTTGCGTTATTGGCGACGGTTTATCAATTCATGTCAATTATACAAATTATGGAAATGGAAATAATAGAAATGTTAATGGTAAACACATGCTTACTGCTTGCAATCGTAAAAAAGAAAAATTTTTACATTTTCTCTTACAAATTTCAGAGACTTTGAATGTGAGAGGGATGCTTCTGATACAATTTTAGAAAGAGAGAGAGATCGTTAGCCACTGACGGAAAATTAAAGAACTTGTAATGATGAAAAGTGTGGTGGTAATTGTGGCACATTGTGACGGAATGTTCCATATGCGTCGCGGTCTATTTCGGAGAACTATTAAATTCATGTTTCTGATTGTGGCCTGATGAATGATTGTAACCATCGGAATAAATGCCCAGGGTAAACGCAATCTCGCGAAATTCATTGTGCACTATTAATAATTACTTCCGGTGCAATATCAGATGACCTTTCGTTAATTAAACGTAGAATTTGTATCCGGTTGCAGCGCGATCAATACAAAAGGGTTTATAAGCTTACGTTTTGTTATTTGTTCTCCTGCATTGTTGCGGCTTTATAAAATCAAGCCAATTATTTAATGGGTAATTAATAGCTACATTATTTGTCAACAATTTACGCGCAGGTTTCATTTCACCAAAAACTACTTTCCGAAAGAGAGAGAGAGAGAGAGAGAGAGAGACTGAACGAATAATAAAAAAAGGAAAAAAAATTAAAAAAACTCAGATATCACAATTCAGCTGTTTAATCTTGCAATTTTTCCGGCGATTAAAATAGTAGTGATTTTTATTTCTGTCTGCCTTTCGTTCACCGTTGGAGATCGATTATTTGGGCGAATATGATGGAGATATTGTATGCCTAGAGGATGCGCGTGTCGTTCGCAGGAAAAAAGTGACACGATGGTGGGAAATGTATCGGCCTTACTTTTTCCTGGCTTCTCGTTCTTGACGAGCGTTGCAGAATACGCGATACCGCTGGTACCGCGACTTTCGAACCTTCACCAGCAGATCGCTCACGGTTGCCTTCATGTTTTTGGTAGCTGCCAATTTCATCGTCTCCAGCAGAAGTCTAACGTTTAAGGGTATCGCTTTTAAGTCACCATACATATATATCATCGATCAAGCCTTAGCTATCAATTTTCCAACGCTAAAAGTGCGAATAATGTTAAAACGACGTAAAAATAATACATTGACTTTTAAATGACTCTACTTGAAAATAAAAATAATATGAAAACATGGAAAATATTTTGTAACCTTTTTGGCTCTCTATAACATCAATCTAATTGTAAGATATATTTTGAACTAAAGTTTCTTATCGAAAGCGTCGTTGAGCGTTCAGCATCGAGGAAATAGATGTGCACCTTCTCTTGGGCAATGCCAGATCGACGATACGCTTGGTGCTTCTCGCCGCGAGCGTCTTGGGGTGGATGCGCGGGTAAGGGGGCGGCGCCGCTCTGCGCGATAATAAATTTTCTAGAGGACTCGCGATAACCTGACGAGTACAAGAGCGGACGACTGTGCACTTACGCGGGATCGTATTTCTTGGTTACGAATTTCGGTTGCGCCATAACCCGGATGCGCTTCGAGGCGCGGCCCCTGAGAATCGCCGCGCGCCGAACTGTAAAAGGACGCGCCTGAAAATACATATATACGTCGATATAAGTACCCGAGAAAAGACACAAAGGCGCCCTTTTAGTGCGCGCGCGAACGCCACTCGAGCATCTGCTCCATCGATCGTTTTCAACTGAACGTTTTTCCGCGCCAGAACGTTCTGTCTCTCATAACGACTGTTTGATTTCGCCGAGGATATCTCAACTTGTACTTAACGTCCTTAAATATTCGGAACAGATGACGTCTCATTCGATTTTCTTATTTCGTGCGGTTTCAATTGCGAAATTCCAAGTTTACTTAGAACGAGCGCGCGCGCACGCTGCCCTGGCATTAAAGACACGATCTCGGTTCGGTTTCGTTAATGAAGTCCTAGGGCGACGGATACAGATACGCGAGTGATACTATTGGAAAATGTATTCCAATCTCTTCCGATATGTCATCATTATAGGAAAATAATAAAATTTCCTCGAAAGACCTTTATTTCCTTCTCGATTTCGAAATAAATATGAACGAAGGAATATTATCATATAATGACATTAAAATAGATGTGTATACCAGGACATTTGGATCGGCTCTGCGAAGTCTTCTCCAGTTAGGACGCGCCAACAGCGCGATGTGTTCCTTGCGCGATAAATGAGCCTGAGCGTATTTAACTCTTTGCGAAGGCATCTTATCGCCGCGCCGCTATTTTTTGCTCCCCCCGTTTCCGTCGGACTTTCCCGGCGCTCGGCACAATGATGAGCAAGCGTTTCCGGTATGCTTAATTATTAAATTATACTAGAGCTTTAACGATCCTCGAGCGGAAAAACAGTGCGTTTAATGGTAACCCGCGGGAGAAACGTACCGAAAATTAGCTCGACACACTTTCGCGGCTAACGCCGTAATTTTTTCGCCACCATTGAGGCGCGCGGACGTTCTACGAGGAAATTTTGTGAGATTTGGACAGCGCGTGTGACAGAAAGATTGAGGATGAACAAAATACGAGCGGGTCGAACGAGCTCGAATTGAATTTCACATATTCACATCGCAATTTTCAATGCAATCGATATTTTAAGGCCATGGCACACAGAAAAATTCAAGTGGTAAAACGCATGTAGGAAGAAAATCAACATGTTGGATTTGCTACTGCTTATGATCTTGTATTCTCGACTCTCTGTCATTGGCTAATTCGCTTCCTGCCCAAGTTTTACCGCTCGAGTTTTTTTGGTGTGCCATGACCTTTAATGCGAATTCCAGCGTGGGTATGTGGGTATGTGTATTCTTCTGTAAGCGTTTCTACGATGAATATTCCACGGTGAAGTCGAAGACTGCGGGGGTCGCATCATCGCGGATAACGCGTATAACTACGTGACAATGTTCTAACTCTGCATGACAACGCAGTAAAATTCGCCTCGCACAAACACGCCCGCGCATTTGCATTCGCCGAATACCTGACAAACTCCAAATCACCCGAGAAATCTGCCGTAATAAAGTTCCGCCGGTGTGTATGACAAATTAACTGACGCGTCAGTGATTTCGCGCGTGAAATATAGAGTTTTCGCGAAAATATACGCGCTTTTCCGGCGCGCAATTGAATGAAAAAGCCATTCCCCTCGGTCACCGCTTAAAAATGCATACGAGAAGATTGAGGGAACAGAGATGGGAAAACAGGGTCAGCTAGGCGGATACTATTACGCACTCTCTTAATGCACGACGGAAAGAGTTGAGAGGCTCGTAATTCACGAGCGGACGGCCGAAGGAGGACGAAGGGAAGATGTGTAATTCTCCGACCCGTGCGAATCGAGGTCTCGACTCGTAATGCGGATAAAAGTTTATCCAATGGAGATCTTTTAGGGGTTCTATTGGTTTTATTCGTATCGAATCGTCCATGAGAACGCACGGGCCATTCAAGGACCTCTGTTATCCTTTTCTTTCCTATCCTTCCTCTCTCTCTTTCTTTCTCTGTCTCCTGCTTTTCGGTTGCACTTTCGCCTCTGGCGTCTTCTCTTATAGCTATCCTCCTCGAGTTTCGACTCGTTCCACCGTTTCCGTTTCCCTCCGGCTTCGAAACTGACCTCTCCCTCCCTCTCTCTCTCTCTCTCTCTCTCTTCCTACCCCCTCCCCCCTCTCTCTCTCTCTCTCTCTCTGTCAACCCCGCATGGGAAATCTCAAATACGAGTCTGTTTACCTGGCACTTGAAATCCCGGTGGATATCGATGATAAGATTTCGCCCCCGTTGCCCTCGCCCCGTACTACTCCGCCGCATCACGTTTCCCGCGACCCTTCCCCTTTCCATACCCTTCTGGCACAATTCTCCGTTTAGATTATGCAATTTGTATCGCGCGTGTTAACTACCTTTGCGGTCCGACCATTGCGAGCGCAATAATAGCTCTCGTCGTTATATCAGGTCGCTGGAACTTCCCCCGAGAGCACAACGAATTCATTCTGGAAACGTACGACGCGCATGATTGCGGCATGATTGATCTCACGATGCATACATTATGCGTTATGCAAAATTATTGGGAACAATTAAGGTTTTCAGCATGCGGAATCTTGGATCCCCTTCATCTGTGTTAGGCAGTAATGAATCGAGTCAGACCCACTACGTTGTTCTGTTTCAGCGAATTCCGTCAGTCATGATTTCAATCATTACTACAACTACCAAATGGAATATCTAAGTTACGTCTTTAATTCGTCTTGCGATCGTTATTTATTTATTCTGTTAATAGTCATGTATTCTTATCACTTACTTTCAAGTGGTAAGCTTGGAAAATAAATATTCCAGAATTATACGGGGCAATGTAAAATTTTAAATAAAAATGATAAATGAATGAAAAAGCAAATCATGCAGAAACTTTTAAACAAATTCTCGAATCACTCATTTTCGATTGTATGTTGAAATAAATCATATAAAATGCAGATTTTTCTCTGAATAAATCAAGTCTCTGTGCACTAAAAGCGATACACATTTCTTTTAGGAATAAATCGTAATGTTTTATGGCTGATGCGTTTTAACCATGGTTTGTGCGCAAATTAATTTAACGGAGTGCAAGCGAAGTGAAAAACCCAGGATCAGAGACTACCCAGCTGTTTTTATCGCAACGTTCGCGTACAAAATGCAATACATGAGTGTGTTATTCTCTTTAGTAGTTTAACTTCTCTTACACAATTTTTTTCATATTTTTTTCATAAAGGTGCCAGATGTAATGAATTCTTCTCTTTCTCTATCTTTTTCAAAGTTACTCTGATTAGATGGTTACAGGCGATGCGATAAGCGGGTTGCGTCAATCCTAGGCGGAAATGTTGTTTTGCAAAATCCAGTAGAGCTGAAATTTCGACTCCGGGAATATTCGTCCATGATGCGGATGAAATTGGGATTTGTCGGATTTGCGGATGCCTCGCATTGCGCTACGGCGTTACGGATATCCGGATTTTTCAATATAGCAGGTAATCTCAATCACGTTGTCCCTCTCTCCCTCTCTCCCACATCTTTCTCTCTTTCCCTCCTTTTTTATAACATATCGCGATGCGCACGTCGCAAACAGTATTAATTTGCTCTGGAATATTTGCCATCACTGCCGTTCGAAATTTTATAATGGAACGTGTACCAATCTGGATACACGCAATGCTCTATTTTTCTTGATTTGCCGTTCCACGATTTTTTTTCTCTTTACTTTGTTCGCACTAGAATAGAGATGATGTGCCCAATGGAAATTCTTCAATTAATGCTAGTAAGAATCTCGTCTATTTAATTGGCGAGAAATAAATTAAAACAGCCAAAGCGAGAAAGCACTGCAATATTCATGCAACATCGATTTGTTCGCGATATCCTCTTATAATCCATGTAAAAGATGAACGATTTACTAGAAGAAATTATTCGGAGGGAGAAAGAGTAAATCTTTGTTGGCGCGATGATTAATTTGCCTATCTATTGAGATTATCCATTCATTTCAACGGTGATAATTATCGAGTTGCTGTATACATTCAAAGAAGGGCGTAATACCGATTCGTACGGAGCACCGTGAAATTCTCTAGACCTCTCCCTCTCTCTCTCTCTCTCTCTCTGTCTCTTTTTCTCTGTCTCTGTCTCTGTGCAAGCTCGATGGTCGAACTCGAAAAACTTGGAGGATGACCCCATTCGTCGTTGGGATCAGCGTGGAAGATACGACCGAGCGGAGAAAAGTTATCTCGCATCTGCGATCGCGGGAATGGAGCGCAGAACGCGCGTTTTTCTTCCTCCTTCATTCCGGGATGTCGAATGGCATAATTTAGTCGCAATTGCCGTAGTTCATAGGATGGCTGAAATCGTCCGACTCCGTTCGCGCGAAATCATATCTGCGCCCGGCGCGCTACGAGAGCAGAGCTATTTTTATACGTACGTATTCAACGAGCGTAGCGCGAACCTGCCTTCCCTCCCTCCTCCACCCCGCTCTAAGCAAAGTCATTTGTGTTTCCGGTTTCGTTAGTGATGAATAATTCTCTCGCATTCAATCAATTTAACAAAAATTCTATTCTTCTGACGGCATTTCATACTTTTCGTGCACTTATTTCCATAATTTGCAATCTGAAGAAATTGAAGTATGTATTATACTGCTTGCCTAAATCATATTTTTTGAAGCATGTTGCAAAAAGACTTGTAAAAAATTAATTTGTTATTGGCAAAAGTTTGCAAAACATTGCAGTAACAAGTACCTAAAAGCATTTTCAACGTTTATTTGCGTGTAAATCAGTATCAAATGAGAAATTTAATAAAAAATAACTTGAGTAATAGGAACTTTCAGCAACTCGTCCCTATAAGCTGTTACATACACATGCATGTAATATTTGAAACACTGCGGATTTAAGTAAATAAATTTCCAATGCAAAATAATGATTAATTATCTCTTGTTTAAACCAACTGTTCGTCGAATAAATGCATTTGCAGTATTTTTCTAGCCGATAGCACAAGAGGAGGAAGCTATAAATTTATCTACGGGTAGCTTAGCGGTTGTGTGGTATCTGTAAGAGTACTCCATAAACATTTCAGTTTGGCTCATCGTTTTAAAAATTCTGTTACCGAAAGGCATCAAATTTTTACGTTCACTCCGGCAAATCAAATATTTTAGCCAAGCGCATTTCGTGTATCCCACGAAATTACGCATTTTAAATGAATAAATTTTCTCCTGATAAGCAGACAAAATTTTTTACTCGTTTATATCGATTAATATTTTAAATAACTTCCTACGTATAATTTATTGTAATATTGTAATAAAATGTAATTCACGATATTGCGAGTCATAAATCTCTTCATTATCCTGCAAAATTAATGAACGCATTTATCTTTTACATCGTATCATATCTTACATGCTACGCCCTTGCATGTGCTCTACGGTACCATGCCGTATAAATCGCGAAAACGCTCCACAGCTGTCGTCTGCGTTTCGCAGGTCACTTTCGTTAATTAACGTCGATAGATACAGAAAGTATCGATAATACCCTGTAGGCTAGCGCGGCGTGGCGCAGCGGGCTAGCAATTCTCAGGATAGTTCACGTAGAACTTTAACGGTTATTGTCTCGAGCGTACCTTCTTACGGTACGGTCTGGATTGTCCTGAAACCCTCCACGGTCCCGTCGATGCGCCTAACGACCATCGAGTTTGAAACGACGTGAAAGCTTGTTGCCCCGTAATACGATTTGATATAGCGTTCTTTTTACTCCCGCGCGCGCCTTCTTCGCTTGGCGCTCGGTAAAAATCAATGCAACGGGGACATGTAATAGGAAGGCAGCTGTGCAGAAATTTGCCAGTTTAATGCCAGCTCGCTGACATAATAATAAAAACAGTATCGGGCACAGAGCGGCTAACGAACTAATAGCTTTGCGATCACGTCAAGCGATACGAGACGCAATTCGCAGTTAACATCGATCGTGGTGAATATGCAAATCTCTTCGTTTTAACGATCGGGACATCCGTTTCGTCGAGTGCGAGCGATATCAAACGCCGCGCCGCGAAGTAGCGTTTTACGTCTACGTCTACGTGCGACGTGCCGCGGCGCGGCGTGGCGTAAGGCAACGTACATCGTATCGCGATTATTCCACGCATTAGTTTCTACCGTACGCTATTCACAGCTGCTACGTGATGCTCCCTCATCGCGTAATATATTAAACTCGCGTGACGTCGGGCGATTATCATTGTCAGACGCGGACGTTATCCGACAATGAACAAAACTCGGCGAAACCGCGGCTGCATTAAAGTCAGGGACGTTACAGATCGCGGAAGCGAAATGATGGAGAGGATAAAGAAGAGGAGAGAGAGAGAGAGAGAGAGAGAGAGAGAGAGAGAGAGAGAGAGAGAGAGAGACTAAAAGAGAAATATAGATAGATAGAGGCATGAATGGTTTCGCAACAAACTCGCTTAGGATTTGCGGAAACGCGAGGAAACGAACGGAGATAGTTGCGCTGCTGCCTCTCGCAAAAGTTGTCGCGAAAATTTTCAGGCGTCCAGTTTGCGTTGTTGTTTCGCGTTGTCGCGCGGATTCTGGAAAGATAACGCCGCGGGCGTGTGTGTGTGTGTGTGCACGCGTGTGCGTGCGTGCACGAACAGCAGTGGTACACGATACGTCGCGCGGGCGGGATGCACCGATGGTGTGATATCGTATACGTGTACACGCGTGTATGTGTATACGTATATACACGGGGTGCAACGTGACGCATTGTGAGGGGTCGAGGTGGACTTCGCGCCGGTGAAGTTTGTTTTAATCCCACGGTCGCTTTCCTGAGCTCTCGTCTCGGGGGTCTCATCGTAACGGACACCTGCCGTTTCCCTTCGGCGTGGCAGCCACGGCAGCCGAGACGCGGCGACGGGAAATGCCGTGGCCACGGGCAACGGAGAACAAAATCCGTAAGAAAATTATCGTAGCGCGAATGAAGAAAAACGATGGCACGATAAACAATGCGCATCGCAGTGTAATGGATCGATCCGGCCGGTGTTATCGCGCAAAAATACGCTCGCATTGTGTTAGCCGTGGAAAATGAGTTCGACGCGCCGCGCGCGGCGAACCCGCCGGCCAATAATTCCGATTCATGAGGCATTACGGTATTGCACGGAAGTTAATCGTCCTGTCGCGCGAGGCTTTATGGCTTATATCACGTATGTGCGTTCATTGTCGAGGCGTATGATACGAGAGGGCGAGCGCGTGCTCATGATTTTTTAAGGATTTATGGACGGACGTGCTCATTCTCTTCCACTAATTAAAAGCCTCTCGCGTAGGGCTTGGCGAAAAAAAAAAATAAATAAATAAAAGAATTGAAGAATTGTTGTTCGATCGATAGCAGAAATAGGATGTTCGCCACGCGCGATAATCCGGCGTTTAATGCGAATTATCGGCGACACTATAACGGTACGACGGTAATAAATGAATTACGTATTTATAATTGTTCGGTAACACGATATAACACGCCACCGGTTTCGGCGAGCTAGTTTCATCCGGCTCTTTCTCTCCCTTTCTCGCATATTGCGCCGCGCAAAATTTCGATGCCATCGTTATTGTTACCGTCCGGAAATCGACATAGGCTTTCCGGAAAGCGAAAAAGCGCATTTCTGCGACGCCGATGAATAGCATTGTAACTGTAAAACTGTAGTTTTTCACAGTACAGCCTTCTACTCTAGAATTCTTTGTTTCTTCAGTTGGAAATAAAATATTAAACAATATAACGATATTAAATAACATAAACTATCGAGGTTACGGTATTGTTTTTAAACATACTCTTGATGAAAAAAAAACAATTATTACTCTATAATTGACACAATTGATAGAACTGATATACATTGTATAGTTTTTATGTAATGAATAGTCGTCTCGTAGAAGAGGAAGAAAATAATATTTTTTAATATTCTTTTTTGAAAAAAGAAACGAAAAAAGATCGTCTCGTTGGCCGTTAATCGCACTTGCAGTCGTTAATTATACTTGATAGGTAATCTGAGATTCTTTTGTAAATCACAGTGATGAAGGGCGATTACATCCGCTCTAGATAGAAAATTTGGCGGAGATTGCCGGCTTTTGTTGCACGTTCATAGACGGTACATAAACGGTAAGTCTTTCGCCGCATTAAATGGAGAGAGTTATAACCCTGTCGGGCAATAAATAATGCATCGTGGATGCGTACGCGGCATACTCAGCGCATTGTGCTACGGGTAACATGCTCCGGACTGAGCATGTTTAACGACCGAATAAAATTTTGATTTCGCGGCATTTTGCTGCGTCAACATTCATTAAAGCTTTATAATCTAACCGCTTTGTCGCGATTTTTAGTTAAGCCGTGCACGATGCATAGCAAAAATCAGTCGCGTCACAGAAAAGCACGTTCGCAAACAACTTCTATAATGTAAATGTAGAAATATTATTCATACAGGTCGCGATAGTATATTTCGCTTCGGTCGTAAATTCTTAAAAGGAACGTTTCGAGAATTGCGTTGCTCGTGTCGCAATTCAATAAAGCAGTATTTATTTCAATCGAATCCTTGATTTATTGGCGGTCATTATTGATGCAACATGTAATGACCGTATGGTAAGTCAATTATTAATTTAGCTATTTTTAAACGCGACAGCGTTCGATATAATAAATAATGATGCTGTAAATTATATAATTGCAACTTTGTATCGATAGTTACGAAAATAATTATTAAGTAATAATTTAAAGCGTCAATTATGCAGGGCAGCTCGTTGGTTCTAAATATCGCTTTTAATGCCATCCTTCGGTACAAATAGTAATCGAACCGCGCGTTGATATTGCTCTCCTCTCGAAAATGTAGTTCTCATTGCAACATTTCGCACATTATCTAAAGGAGCGTTTAGTAAATTACACAAGTGCAGTCGGTAAGTCATCTCTTATGGGTAAAACGTGGGAACAACCTGCATTAAGACTTATCCTGTATATATACATATTTTTATATGTACATTTAACTTTAAGAAATGCTCTTCTGTTTCGTATCACCCTGCGATGATTAAAAGTATGGATTTTGGAGCCGTGAGAGGAGATGCAACATTAAACTCAATTGTAAATGTAAGGCAATAGGTTTAATGTAAACGTAAAAAAAAGATCGGCGGGACGGAGTTATTACAAGTATTGCTCGAGGTATATGTGACGGTATGTATTGCTCCAGATGCTTATTGCTCCACGGTCATATATCTAACTCGCCTGCGAGTAACGCTCGCTCCCTGAGACCTATTGTCTGTCGAAAGTACGAAAATATACGAAATATCTCGGTACGGCCTGAAACTATCTCTCTAACGAGAGGATCCGTGAGTAAATATGTAACAAATATTAAACAAGATATTATATCAAGAATAACATTCTTGGCAAGAATACAGAACAATTTTGCAATTGTATTATTGGTATGATGAATGAAGTTAATATTGAGCTTAAACAATGGAGATAGATGGGTCATGTACATTAAGCTTGTTCACGAGCTGTCGTGTGACTCTGTGTTAGAGCGTTGGACTAGCATGCATGAGATCGCGAGTTCGATCCCAGGCTGTCCGCATATACGAATTTTTAATTCGTATCTTTAAAGATATATGGCTTGGGACCCCCTGGCCCAGGGTCCCTGACAATAACCGTCTTATTAAAAATAGGTACTGTGGCTCTGTAGCTACTGTGTAGTAAAAAATTATATATGTACAGTACATTGAAAATTCTTACTGTTACATAATGATGACAGTAAGAGCTTTCAATGTACTGTACATATATAATTTTTTACTACACATTGAAAACTTTTACTATCATCACGTAGTCATTACTACGTGATGATAGTAAAAGTTTTCAATGTACTGTACATATATAATTTTTTTACTACACAGCAGCTACAGAGCCACAGTATCACTTTTTAATAAGACGGCTATTGTCAGGGATCCTGGCCAGGGATCCCAAGCTATGTGGCAAAATCAAAATGGTCCATGATGATTGGCAAATTTTCTAATGACCATGATGAGGCAACGAAAGCTTACCATCTGCTGCCATCGTATACCGAGGTAACATTGGAAGGTAATACCTTCTCAATAAAATGTGGTTCCTATCCTATGAGTAATATTATAAATCTAATTTTTGAATTGATAAAATCTAATAAAGATTAAAAAATTGAAATTAGTATTTATCAATTTGTATACTGCGATGTTTAGAAAATATTTGTCTAAAGAAATAATATTCTTAAATTCAGATAAATATTGTGATGAAATGCTACATTCTTTGATAAATACGCTCAGAATAGAAAAATAAATATCAATACATATTAAACAAGATATTTAATAATTAAATTATATTTTAAGGTTTGCAAGAATCCTTTTTAAGATATTGCATTCACCAGTTGTTGGAAACATCGTTCTCTTCATCCCGGCAAGCGGTACAAAACCAGTTCTGTTCGCGCGTTTCTGAGTTATCGATTTTATATTATTATTCTTGAACTATCGACATACAAGAAAATAATTTACGAATATTCATTATCAAAAAGATAAAATAAATTTAACGAGATTTAAGATAGCTTTCAAGGTTTAAACTTTTTTGTTTTTCTACGTAATGTACGTATTTAAAAGAAATTGAAAAAAATATTTCTTTGTTCAGAACTTTGTTCTGAACAAAGCAGAATTTCTTGTCGGAGATCCAGAACTTTAGAGTTCTGTCCCGTATCGATCCGTGCCCGAACCAAAGCGTGATCAGTAATTATTCCTGCATTGTACAAACTTCACACTATTCTCCGTTATAAACAGATTAATTATTTACATCCCCAGCTTCGCGAAACGCCCCCGCGCCAAGAACTTCCTGCACGATCTCAATCGCGACTAACACCATTCAAAGGCGGCATTAACGGTCGCTAACGATCACAATGGGAACCGAGGCAAGCCGTTTTGCGAATTAGATAGCTCCGTCCCTTCGGTGTTTCCGTCACAGCCGAATGATTTCAAGCTCAATCGCGACGAATGTCCCGAAACTTTCGTCCGGGTGTCGTCGGGGGAGCTGGAGGGAAACATAAAAGAGGACACACGTCAGGCGGTCGGCTATTTTCATTCATTGGACTCTCTCCTGCGAGCGGCGAAATAAATTATAGTCTACTGGAGAGTCATATGTAGATATAGTAAGGTGCGCCAAGCTATTTCGGACAGTCGTAACTCATATTTACGACCAATGGGAGTTACGCCAACTTTAAGAGGCTGCATAATGAAATCCAGTAGCGGTAGGTTCTCTCCTTCCCGTTCCTCATCCGCTCTTCCTGTAGCTTTGCCTCGTTCACACGCTTTTCCACCTCCAACCTCATTTTTACTCCTGTTAGGTCCGCTCTTCTTTGACGCCTGCGAGCCTCCATCCGCCTAATATTCGCACTCTCGCTTCGCCGGAGAAAGGAGGGGTAAGACGAATATATCATTCGCACCCTCGCACCAATCGCCGGAGTCTGGAGCTCCGCGGAAAGCTCAGGCTGGAGAGATATGGCCTATGGAGATACCTGAGACACGGACTCGTCCTCAAGGTGTTGTTCTCAAGGACACCCTTGGCGGTCGCAAATTTTTTATTCCGAGGGCGTGATATCTATCCACTTCCTTGTTAATCAGACGTCAAATAGATGAATTGGCAGATTAGCAAGTTATCGTGTCGAATAACTAATATATTCGCCAAATAAAAATATTGCTTTTTGTCATGCCATTATTTATCTCGCACAGATATTAATTATTTTTCGCCAAAAGTATATCGTTTAAAATTAATGACGAAAAAGATCGTAGCAATCGATGAAATAAACGATTGCGAAGGCGCACTTTACACGATCAGACAACTTGTAATCAGAAAGTTAGATTTCTTTATATTAATTGAGTGCCGCAAAGGTTAAACATTACAACTACTCATGGTCTACGCGTGCAGGCACTCCCCATCCATTTTATTCCCGTGTAGTTTCGTAGCTTTAACTGGTTCGGTGTCGGTTCACCCTGTAATTGCTTCCTGCTCTTTAAAGCCGTGTGCACATCGGCAAGCGATAAAGCTGATAGAAAAGTTTATTCAATTAATGCAATTGAGACGTTCGCGGTTCAATTTTGAATTTATGTTCCTTCCATAATTCACAAATGCCAATTTTTATGTCGACAGCAAACTCGTTGGTCATATCTCAAAAAGACTGCACGATTAAAAAATTAATCTTTTAATAGATAACTTTGCAAGAGAGATACCCAACTGTACTCTACTATGGAAAAGTTTTGTTCTGCTCGTCTGCTTCGTCCCTCCGCAGATCTCGCCGATGTGCACGCGGTCTAACGTTCGCTACGACCCAACCAACGTCGCGGAACGAGATCCATCTTCCGGGAGAGACGCTTTGGTTCCCGTAAACAAATAACGAACGCTCGATTATGGTCGAACCGTGGGGTTCCCCTCGTCGTCGTCGACGCAGAAGGTATATCGCCGTGTATTTGCTCTCGGTGACGGGTGCAGCACATGGGTGCCAGGCAGCAGGATGGCCGGTGCGGCGTCTCGAGGTCGGTCACGACGCCGTCGTTTGTTCGCGTTCCATACGAAGCCCCGGTCACGTTTCTTCCGCGCTTTATGCCGCCCAAGAAGTTCGAAATCGTGGGCCCGGACGGCGGAAACATAAAACTCCAGACAACATAACTCACCCATTTCCAGACTATCCCTTCGAGAAATTATTTTGCAGGTGGGTGGCTCTTTTTCTCTCTCTCCCTCTATCTCTTTCTTATATCCCCCGCGCCGTAGAGAAGCGTTTTCTCCACACGTAAGAAAGATACGCCAAGAGAAAGATTGTTGCGCGATTCTCGGCGCACGAGAAGCCGGGAAGCTCCTTTCTCCCCATCTCTCTCTCAATCCGCTGAAACATTTATCATATCCTCTCTCTCTCTCTCTCCCTCTCTCTCTCTCTCTCCGCACCCCACAGACGCATCGACGATTTATCCGAAGTGTCTGCGGTTAATTAGGCGATTAGGCAACCACCGCGCCGCTTCGCGCCTTCGCTGGCGGAATTCCGGTTCCGCATTCTTACGTCCGATTGTAACATTGTAATAGTCGGCGTGATCGATCGATCCGTTAGCTATATGTTTGCGAATACAGAGAGAAGCAGGATGAGACTAATTGTGTTATATGTGGAAGGCGCTATTTTATGATGGTTCCGGAAGCGAATTACACCACGAAATTAATCTGGGATAAAACTGCGTATTTTTGATTGACATTAATTTGAGACATTGCCAATTGTTTTGATAAAAAAAAGAGCAAGTCTTGCTCTTTTTTTTCTTGTAAATTCTTTCCTTTTTCTTCTCTTTAAGAGGCTTCTTTCACCTTCTCGAGTTTGAATTAACGAAAGATGTAACTTAGTACGAGCTAATTACAGGTCCGAACAGTGATTAGTGATCTAATGATGGCGAGGTTACTGAATATTGCGTCGCGATAATCGCGCATTATTTCACCGGTCACGTTTCACCGGTCCAGGAGGGAGATTTTAAACTGTGACGGTTGAACCGGAGAGGATGAACGTGATCATCCCTTAATTATAACAACTCACGTATCTTAGCTATCGCGCGCGAGATTATTCTCGGGCTTGCGTTAATTCAATTTTCGCGTATACGTATTGACACAGACTCCGCTGGGAATCCCGCGACGCCGGGTTACGGGAGGTACGTAATAACGTGTTACACGAGATGCGTTTAATCATTTCTGCAGGCACAGCGATAATCCACGAAGGCGCTACGTAGCCCCAAGTTTTCGTGCCCGCGTGTAATCGGATGTAACGCAAATCGTATAATTCGTTTAAAGTCGCGTAAACTTCTGAAACTTTACTCGGGGTCGTACCTGAAGTACAATGTATCGACTTAACGATACTTGATGAAGTATCGCGACGCATCACTCGGCGAATTCGAAACGGCGCGGCGCGGCGTTACGGAAACTGAATGAGATTTAATGCTCGTAATAAGAACGGTATACGACAGTCGGCGAGAGATTAGAATTGCGAGATCCAAAACGCATTTTCGCCGCCTCCGATTTCGGAGATGGACCATTATCACGAAAGTTATCCAACCGGCAAGCTCGTTCCACATTCTTGCGAAGTGCACGCTCTTAGCTACCGTCGCCGTCGCCTCGCCTCGCCTCGCCTCGCCTCGCCTC